>CM071612.1:25146662-25180888 GCA_036365135.1 Miichthys miiuy
TGTTGGAGCTGGAGTCGTGGTTGTTGCAGTCATGCTTGTTGGACCCGGAGTCGTGGTTGTTGGAGCCGGAGTCGCAGTTCTTGCAGTCGTGGTTGTGGTTGTTTGAGCCGCAGTTGAGGTTGTTGTAGCTGGAGTCGTGCTTGTTGGAACCGCAGTTATCGAAGCCGCAGTCATGCTTGTTGGAGCAGCAGTCATGGTTGTTGGAGCCGCAGTCGGGGTTATTGGAGCTGTAGTCGTGCTTGTTGAAGCAGCAGTCGTTGTTGTTGGAGCCGCAGTCGTCGTTGTTGCAGTGGCAGTTGAGGTTGTTGGAGCCGGAGTCATGGCCGTTTGAGCCGCAGTCGTGCGTAGATCAGCAGTTGTGCGTGTTGGAGCCGCAGTCATGGTTGTTGAAGCCACAGTCGTGGTTGTTGGAGCGGCAGTTGTAGTTGTTGGAGCCAGAGTCTTCGTTGTAGCAGCCAGAGTCGTGGTTGTTGCATCGTCAGTCGTGGTTGTTGGAGCCGCAGTTGAAGTTGTTGGAGCCGGAGTCATGGTCGTTGGAGCTGCAGTCATGGTTGTTGCAGCTGCAGTCGTGCTTGTTGGAGCCGGATTCGTGGTTGTTGCAGCTGCAGTTGTGGTTGGTTGAGCCGCAGTCGTGCTTGTTGGAGCTGGAGTCGTGCTTCTTGGAGCCGCAGTCGTGCTTGTTGGAGCGGCAGTTGTGGTTGTGTGAGCCGCAGTTGAGGTTGTTGTAGCTGGAGTCGTGCTTATTGGAGCCGCAGTTGTCGAAGCCGCAGTCGTGCTTGTTGGAGCAGCAGTCGTGGTTGTTGGAGCCGTGATTCGTTGCTGCACGTCGCTTGTTGAAGCGGCAGTTTGTTGTTGAGCGCAGTCATGGTTGTTGCAGCGCAGTCGTTGTTGGAGCCAGAGTCGTGCGGAGATGCAGTTGTGCTTGAAGCAGTACTCATGCTTGTTGAGCCGCAGTCGCAGGCTTGTTGAAGTTGAGGTCCTGCTTGTTGAGCCACTGTCGTGCTTGTTGGAGCAGCAGTCGTGGTTGTTGGAGGCGCAGTCGTGGTTGTTGGAGCGGCAGTCGCGGGTTGTTGAGCTGCAGTCGTTGATGCAGTGTCAGGAGTGGTTGTTGAGCTGCAGTCGTGGCTGATGCAGCGGCAGGAGTGCCTGGAGCAGCAGTCATGATTGTTGAAGCCGCAGTCGCGCTTGCTGAAGCTGCAGTCCTGCTTGTTGAGCCACTGTCGCTTGTTGCAGCAACAGTCGGGTAGTTGGAACCGCAGTCATAGTTGTTGCAGTGGCTGTTGTGGTTGTTGGAGCCAGAGTCATGGTTGTTGGAGCCGCAGTCGAGGTCGCTCGAGCCAGAGTCGTGACTAGAGCAGCAGACGGATTGTTGGAGCGGCAGTCGCGGGTTGTTGGAGCGCAATCGTGGTTGTTGAGCTGCAGTCATGCCTGGAGCCAGTCGTGCTTGTTGAAGCGGCAGTCCCAGTTGTTGAAGGCGCAGTCGTGGTGGTTGGAGCGCAGTTGAGGTTGTTGGAGCCGCAGTCGTGCTTGTTGGAGCAGCAGTCGCTTGTTGGAGCCAGAGTCGGCTTGCTGGAGCCGCAGTCGCGCTTTGTTGGAGCCGGAGTCGCGGGTTGTTCGAGCGCACTCGCTGTTGCTGGAGCCGCAGTCGTGGTTACTGCAGCGCAGTCGTGGTTGTTGGAGCCGCAGTCGCGGCTTGTTGAAGCTGCAGTCCTGCTTGTTGGAGCCGCTGTCGCGCTTGTTGGAGCAGCAGTCGAGTTGTTGGAGCCGCAGTCGGTGGTTGGAGCCACAGTGGTTGTTGGAGCCGCAGTCGGTTGTTGAGTCGCAGTTGTCAAAGCCGCAGTCGCGCTTGTTGAGCCACAGTCGTGCTTGTTGGAGCCGAGTCGGCTTGTTGCAGCGCAGTCGTTGTTGTTGGAGCCACAGTCGCGTTGTTGAAGCCACAGTCCTGCTTGTTGAGACGCTGTCGCGCTTGTTTGAGCAGCAGTTGTGGTTGTTGGAGCCGCAGTCGCTTGTTGGAGCAGCAGTCGAGTTGCTGGAGCCGCAGTCGGTGGTTGGAGCCACAGTTGTGGTTGTTGAGCCGCAGTCGCGTTGTTGGAGCCGCAGCTGTCGTGCCGCAGTCGCGGTTGAGCGCTGAGCCACAGTCGGCTTGCTGGTTGAGAGTCGGTTTGTTGCAGCGGAGTCGTTGTTGTTGAGCCACAGTCGTGGTTGTTGAAGCTGCAGTCCTGCTTGTTGAGACGCTGTCGTGCTTGTTTGAGCAGTCGTGGTTGTTGGAGCTGCAGTCGCGCTTGTTGGAGCGCAGTCGCTGTTGAAGCGCAGTCGGTTGTTGGAGCCGCAGTTGTGCTTGTTGGAGCGGCAGTTGTTGTAGTTGGAGCCGCAGTCGTGATGTTGCAGCGCAGTTGTGGTTGTTGAGCCGCAGTCGCTGCTTGTTGGAGCAGCAGTCGCGCTTGTTGGACCCGGAGTCGCGGCTTGTTGAGCCGCAGTCGCGCTTTGTTGGAGACGGAGTCGGGTTGTTGGAGCGGCACTCGCTGTTGCTGGAGCCGCAGTCGCGGTTATTGCAGCGCAGTCGCGGTTGTTGGAGCCGCAGTCGCTTGCTTGAAGCTGCAGTCCTGTTGAGCTGGTTCCGCTTGTTTGTTGCAGCAGCAGTCGAGTTGTTGGAGCAGTCAGGTGTTGGAGCCACAGTTGTGGTTGTTGGAGCCGCAGTCGTGGTTGTTGGAGCCGCAGTGCTTGTTGAGCGCAGTTGTTGTAGTTGGAGCCGCAGTGATGTTGCAGCGCAGTGGTTGTTGAGCCGCAGGTCGGCTTGTTGGAGCAGCAGTCGCGGCTTGTTGGACCGGAGTCGTGCTTGTTGGAGCCGCAGTCGCGCTTGTTGGAGACGGAGTCGGGCTGGTTGGAGCACTCGCTGTTGCTGGAGCCGCAGTCGTCGGGCAGCGGCAGTCGCGGGTTGTTGGAGCCGCAGTCGCGCTTGTTGAAGCTGCAGTCCTGCTTGTTGGAGCCGCTGTCGGGCTTGTTGGAGCAGCAGTCGAGTTGCTGGAGCCGCAGTCGCGTGGTTGGAGCCACAGTTGTGGTTGTTGGAGCCGCAGTCGTGGTTGTTGGAGCCGCAGTTGTCGTCGCCGCAGTCGCGCTTGTTGGAGCCGAGTCGTGGTCGTTGCAGCGCAGCAGTTGTTGTTGGAGCCACAGTCGCGGTTGTTGAAGCTGCAGTCCTGCTTGTTGAGACGCTGTCGCTTGTTTGAGCAGCAGTCGGGTTGTTGGAGCCGCAGTCGCGCTTGTTGGAGCAGCAGTCGAGTTGCTGGAGTCGGAGTCGCGCTTGTTGCAGCGCGGCAGTCGTTGTTTGAGCAGCAGTCGCTGGGTTGGAGCCGCTGCTTGTTGGAGCAGCAGTCGAGTTGTTGGAGCCGAGTCGGCTTGTTGCAGCCGCAGTCGCTGTTGTTGGAGCCACAGTCATCGGTTGGAGCCGCAGCTGTCGCCGCAGTCGCGCTTGCTGGAGCCACAGTCGGGCTTGTTGGAGCCACAGTCGCGCTTGCGGAGTCGGAGTCGCGCTTCGTTGCAGCGCAGTCGCGTTGTGGAGCCACAGTCCCTGCTTGTTGAGACGCTGTCGCGGCTTGTTTGAGCAGCAGTCATGGTTGAGCCGCAGTCGCGGCTTGCTGGAGCGCAGTCGTGGTTGTTGAAGCCAGTCATGGTTGTTGAGCCGAGTTGTGCTTGTTGGAGCGCAGTTGTTGTAGTTGGAGCCGCAGTCGTGACGTTGCAGCGCAGTTGTGTGGTTGGAGCCGCAGTCGCGCTTGTTGGAGCAGCAGTCTGCTTGTTGGAGCAGCAGTTTGGCTTGGACCCGGAGTCGGATGTTGGCGCCGCAGTCGTTGTTGTTGGAGCCACAGTCGGTTGTTGGAGCCGCAGTCGCGGCTTGTTGGAGCGCAGTCTTGTTGAAGCGGCAGTCGCGGTTGTTGAGCCGCAGTTGTGCTTGTTGGAGCGGCAGTTGTTGTAGTGGAGCCGCAGTCGGGGACGTTGCAGCGGCAGTTGTGGTTGTGGAGCCACAGTCGCGGTTGTTGGAGCAGTCGCGCTTGTAGGACCCGGAGTCGGTTGCTGGAGCCGCAGTCGCGCTTGTTGGACGGAGTCGGGTTGTTGGAGCGCACTCGCTGTTGCCTGCCGCAGCGCGGTTATTGCAGCGCAGTCGTGGTTGTTGGAGCCGCAGTTGCGCCTTGGGAGCCGCACGCGTTGTTGTTGCACCGCGGCGTTGCAGCCGCAGTCGTGGGTTATTGCAGCGCAGTCGCGGGTTGTTGGAGCCACAGTCATGCTTGTTGAAGCTGCAGTCCTGCTTGTTGAGCGCTGTCGCGGCTTGTTGGAGCAGCAGTCGCTGCTGGAGCCGCAGTCGTGCTTGTTGGAGCCAGTTGTGGTTGTTGGAGCCGCAGTCGTGGTTGTTGCCGCGAGTTGTCGCCGCAGTCGTCGCTTGTTGAGCCGGAGTCGTGGTTGTTGCAGCGGCAGTCGCTGTTGTTGAGCCACAGTCGTTGTTGAAGCTGCAGTCGTCGCTTGTTGGAGCAGCAGTCGCGCTTGTTGACCCGGAATCGGGTCGTTGCAGCGGCAGTCGCTTGTTGTTGGAGCCACAGTCGCGGGTTGTTGAGCCCCAGTCGTGGTTGTTGAGCAGCAGTCGGCTTGTTGGACCCGAATCGCGGTTGTTACGCAGTCGTTGTTGTTGGAGCCACAGTCGCGGTTGTTGAAGCCGCGGTCCTGCTTGTTGGAGACGCCGCCGGTTGTTGGAGCAGCAGTCGGCTTGTTGGAGCGGCAGTCGTGGTTGTTGAAGCGCAGTCATGGTTGTTGAGCCGCAGTTGTGCTTGTTGGAGCGCAGTTGTTGTAGTTGGAGCCGCAGTCGTGGGATGCGTTGCAGCCGCAGTTGTGGTTGTTGGAGCCAGAGTCGCGCTTGTTGGAGCAGCAGTCGCGGCTTGTTGGAGCAGCAGTCGCGGCTTGTTGACCCGGAGTCGCGGATGTTGGCGCCGGCAGTCGCTTGTTGTTGGAGCCACAGTCGCGCTTGTAGGACCCGGAGTCGTGCTTGCTGGAGCCGCAGTCGCTTTTGTTGGAGACGCCACGTGGTTGTTGAGCAGCAGTCGCGGCTTGTTGGAGCCGCAGTCGCGGCTTGTTGGAGCAGCAGTCGCTTGGAGCAGCAGTCGTGCTTGTTGGCGCCGGCAGTCGTTGTTGCTGGAGCCACAGTCGCGGCTTGTTGGAGCCAGAGTCGGCTTGTTGGAGCCGCAAGCGCTTGTTGGAGCCGGAGTCGTGGTTGTTGGAGCGCACTCGTTGTTGTTGGAGCCGCAGTCGTGGTTACTGCAGCGCAGTCGTGGTTGTTGGAGCCGCAGTCGTTGTTGAAGCTGCAGTCCTGCTTGTTGGAGCCGCTGTTGTGCTTGTTGAGCAGCAGTCGAGTTGCTGAGCCGCAGTCGTGGTGGTTGGAGCCGTTGTGGTTGTTGAGCCGCAGTCGAGTTGTTGGAGCCGCGTTGTTGTCGCCGCAGTCGCGGCTTGTTGGAGCCACAGTCGGCTTGTTGGAGCCGGAGTCGCGGGTTGTTGCAGCGGCAGTCGTTGTTGCTGGAGCCACAGTCGGTTGTTGAAGCTGCAGTCCTGCTTGTTGAGACGCTGTCGCGTTTTTGAGCATCAGTCGGGTTGTTGGAGCCGCAGTCGTGCTTGTTGGAGCAGCAGTCGAGTTGCTGGAGCCGCAGTCGTGGTGGCTGGAGCCACAGTTGTGGTTGTTGGAGCCGCAGTCGCGGGTTGTTGGAGCCACAGCTGCAAAGCCGCAGTCGCGGGTTGTTGAGCCACAGTCGCTTGTTGGAGCCGAGTCATGGCTGTTGCAGGCAGTCGCTGTTGTTGGAGCCACAGTCGGCTTGTTGAAGCCGCAGTCCTGCTTGTTGAGACGCTGTCGCGCTTGTTTGAGCATCAGTCGCGGTTGTTGGAGCCGCAGTCGGCTTGTTGAGCGGCAGTCGTGGGTTGTTGAAGGCAGTCATGGTTGTTGGAGCCGCAGTTGTGCTTGTTGAGCGCAGTTGTTGTAGCTGGAGCCGCAGTCGGATGTTGCAGCGCAGTTGTGGTTGTTGGAGCCGCAGTCGCGGCTTGTTGGAGCAGCAGTCGGCTTGTTGACCCGAGTCGCGGATGTTACGCTGCAGTCGTTGTTGGAGCCACAGTCGGGTTGCTGGAGCCAGAGTCGCGGGTTGTTGGAGCGCACTCGCTGTTGCTGGAGGCGCAGTCGCGTTGCAGCAGCAGTCGTGGTTGCTGGAGCCAGAGTCGCGCTTGTTGGAGCCGCAGTCGCGCTGGAGCCGCAGTAGTGGTTGTTGGAGCCGCAGTCGCGGCTTGTTGAGCCGCAGTTGTTAGAGGTGCAATCATTGTGGTTGATCCACAGTCGTTGTTGTTGGAGCCACAGCGTGCTTGTTGAGCGGCAGTCGCTTGTTGACCCGGAGTCGTGGATGTTGGCGGCAGTCGTTGTTGCTGGAGCCACAGTCGCGCTTGTTGGAGCCAGAGTCGCAGTTGCTTGAGCCGCAGTCGCGCTTTGTTGGAGCCGACTCGTGGTTGTTGGAGCGCACTCGTTGTTGCTGGAGCCACAGTCGGGGCTGCAGCGCAGTCGGCTTGTTGGAGACAGAGTCGCGGTGGTTGGAACCGCAGTGGTGGTTGTTGGAGCTGGAGTCGCGGGTTGGTGAAGCCGCAGTCATGGCTGTTGCAGCCGCAGTCGTGGTGGTTGGAACCGCAGGAGTGGTTGTTGGAACCGCAGGAGTTGTTGGAGCCGCATTTGTGGTTGTTGCAGCCCCAGTCGTGGTTGTTGGAGCGGCAGTCGTTGTTGTTGGAGCGGCAGTCGTTGTTGTTGGAGCCGCAGTTGTGCTTGTTGGAGCCAGAGTCGTGCTTGTTGGAGCCGCAGTCGTGGTTGTTGGAGCCAGAGTCGTGCTTGTTGGAGCCGCAGTCACGCTTGTTGGAGCCGGAGTCGTGGTTGTTGGAGCGGCACTCGTTGTTGTTGGAGCCGCAGTCGTGGTTATTGCAGCGGCAGTCGTGGTTGTTGGACCCGGAGTCGTTGTTGTTGGAGCCCCAGTCGTGCCTGGAGCAGCAGTCATGCTTGTTGGAGCAGCAGTCGTAGTTGTTGGAGCCGCAGTCGTGCTTGTTGGAGTGGCAGTCGTGGTTGTTGAAGCGGCAGTCGTGGTTGTTGGAGCCGCTGTCATGGTTGTTGCAGTGGAAGTCGTGGTTGTTGGAGCCAGAGTCGTGGTTGTTGGAGCCGCAGTCGTGCCTGGAGCGGCAGTTGTGGTTGTTGGAGCCGCAGTCGTGCTTGTTAGAGCTGCAGTCTCAGTTGTTGGAGGCCCAGTCGTGGTTGTTGGAACCGCAGTGGTGGTTGTTGGAGCTGGAGTCGTGCTTGGCAGAGCCGCAGTCATGGTTGTTGCAGCCGCAGTCGTGGTGGTTGGAACCGCAGTGGTGGTTGTTGGAGCCGCAGTCATGGTTGTTGCAGCCGCAGTCGTGGTTGTTGGAGCTGCAGGAGTGCTTGTTGGAGCTGCAGTCGTGCTTGTTGGAGCTGTAGCCGTGGTTGTTGGAGCCGCATTTGTGGTTGTTGCAGCCCCAGTCGTGGTTGTTGGAGCCGCAGTGATGCTTGTTGGAGCGGCAGTTGTTGTAGTTGGAGCCGCAGTCGTGGATGTTGCAGCGGCAGTTGTGGTTGTTGGAGCCGCAGTCGTGCTTGTTGGAGCAGCAGTCGTGCTTGTTGGACCCGGAGTCGTGGTTGTTCGCGCAGCAGTCGTTGTTGTTGTTGTTGAGCCACAGTCGCGCTTGTTGCTTGCAGCCGCGGGTTATTGGAGCCGCAGTCGTGGTTGTTGGAGCTGAAGTCATGCCTGGAACAGCAGTCGTGGTTGTTGACACAGTTGTGGTTGTTGGAGCCGCAGTCGTGGTTGTCGGAGTCACAGTCGTGGTTGTTGGAGCCGCAGTCGTGCTTGCTGGAGAGAAACAGAAAGTAATGATTTAGGTGACATCATTCAATATTGACTGTTTAAGTGAGAGATAGTTTGTCCTTGTCACAGGTTGATGAGTCCTCCATCATTATGCTTAGGCTTATCAGGCTCATGGGGGCTGGAGACTATCCTACTATCGCATTGGACAAGCAGCAGGTACAACCTGGAGAAGTTGCCAGTTCATCACAGGGTTGACATAGAGACAGACGATCATTCACGCCACGCTCACACCCATGGGCAATTTGGAGTCACAGATTAACCTGCATGTCTTTAGACTGTGGAAGGAAGGCAGAGTATCCGAGAGAGCCAACAGAAACAGGGAGCACTCCAGCTGGGGTTACTGTTGCGCAGTGCTAACAACTGTGCAGTCATGCCACACCGATTGCTGTTTGTACACAAAATAATCTGTCAGATATTTTTCTATATAAAATGTTCATTGTCTTACAAAAATTAAACCATAACTGCTATGCAGAGAAAATAATAACTTATTAACTTAATAACTTTTTTTTTTTTTAACTTTTTTTGCTTTGAAATTTAACATACTGACTTTACAAAAGTGAAAGAGGCACTTGATGCTTTCTGCCAGCCTAGATTAAAGTTTATCCTCTTGTTTAAGATTCTTTAATGTCGTTGACAGAGGACCAGTTAGGCAGTGAAATGCATTCTTGCTAATTTAACAGCTCTATTTCATCCATACAATAAAGTGTATTACAAATTAAAATACAAAAACAATCAAGCCATAAACACAAACACTATATTCAATAATTACCTATAGTTACATGGAAATATCCAAGCAAAAATAGCCAACAGAGGAATTTTTCTTGCCATGATGCGATCTCACTACTCCAGGTACAGACAATCATTTAATCTGTCATTGCACTCTAATTTTCTAAATCACCTCCCACAGTGACAGAGGACATGACAAGTGGGTCATGTATCCTGAAGCAGGTGAGTCACACAACAACACATTGCTTGTGGTTGCTTGGTAGTAGTGGCATTTATGAAGTGTATTTAAGAATGTTGATGTGGTGCTTAGTAGTTGCAGGTGGATGTGGTTGTTGGGTCAGGTTAGTTTGTGGTAGTTGAGGGTGTGGTTGTGAATTAACATTTTTGTAGAAAGCCTGCCATAAATAATAATAATAAAAAAATTTGTGGGTGTGACTCACCACTCAAAATATTGCATGATTTTATACACACTATACATTGTTGGCATCACTAAGAACACGATTTTCTCACAAGTTGAGGCAATGTGGAAAAGGTTAGCTCAGGGGCAAACAACTTCCAAAATTGAACTGAACAGGGTTCTCTTCAGTCAGAAAATACATGCTGCATCCCTTTTTATACCATCTTTCTCCTCTTGCTTCATCTAAATTGACATCAATATAAGCCAATTTTATACAGTGTATGATATAAACTCATGTTCCATGTGTCAGTCTTTGCTCTTTCATTGTGTGGAACACCTCAAACATGGTCATGATGTGGAAGCTATGTATAAATACAACAAAGCCGTGTATATCCACACTAAGAAGCACTGGTTGTACGAGGAACACAGTTGTTTCCTTGTTTATCTGGTTTTATGTCATTAAGGAGGAAATATGCAGAACAGTATCAGGTACCACACCCATTCCTGTCAGAAATCATATGCAACAATTAAAACTGAGTTGGTATAGAAGTGGTACATACAACACGCATCACTTCTACATTCAGTGTAGTTGGTGATTACAACCTTCTTGCATAGGTGTTATACATAGGGTTATTTACAATCATAACAAAGACAGCATCATGAAGGCTTTAAGACTTTGACTTGGCCTTGGAGACAGTCTTGTTTGTTTTGGGACACTTCCTTGTCATTAGTCCTAACCTACAAAAGCTAACATTGTGTAGTCTTTGTCAGCATCACTAATCCTCTTTGCTGCTGTTTTTCCAGTGGAATTACATGTTTTATATTATCTGACAGACATCTATCAAAATATGGTATATAGTAAAAAGGAGTTGTGTTGTTCACAGGTAGTTTTTGGTATACAGTAATTAGCACCATTGTGGTAATCCGTATAATGACCAGAACTGCTCAACTAAGTAAAAATAGTCAACATTCTATCATTACTTTAAGACACAAAGGTCAGACAATCCAGAAAAAGAGCTTTGAACATATCTCAAAGTGCAGTTGCTAAAACTATCAAAACGCTACGATGAAACTGGTTTCGGTGTGGCGGGACCCACCATTGCTGCAAATAAAAGAATCGCTCAAATAAAACAACAACAATGCAAAATAAAAAGCACACAAAGGAATTACCGACTATTATTGCCGGTGCACCGGTGTTTTTTATGTGAGAGAAGAAGAAGACCAAGAGAGAGAAAGAAAGAGAGAGAGAAAGAGAGAGAGAGAGAGAGAGAGAAATAAGAAGAAGACGTGAAATATGAAAAGGTTAGTGTTTACTGTCGCTACGTGACTGTACTTGTCAATGTGTTATAGTTAGGCCATGTAGCCCCAGGTTTGATATGAAGCTGAACTGGAGGATGCTGTGTATTGTTAGCTTCGAGCGAGAGAAGTACAAGTACAGTCACGTAGCAACAGTAAACACTAACCTTTTCATTTACTTGTTCATTCGTTTTTCTTCTTATTTTTCTCTTTCTTGGTCTTCTGCTTCTTCTCTCACATAAAACGCCAGTGCACCGGCAATAATAATTCACTTCCATTGTGGCTTTTTTTATTTGCATTGTTGTTGTTGTTTTATTTGCAGCAGCTTTTCTTTTGTTTGCAGCGCTTTATTTGCAGCAATGGCGGTCCCGCCACCGTAGGCTCTGCCCCTGGAAAGAAGACTCAGAGTTAGCCCTGCTGCAGAGGTGAAGTTCATTACAGTTACCAGCCTCAGAAATCAACAATTAACAGGACCTAAAATTAGAGTCAGAATGCTTCACAGAGTTCAAGTAGCAGACACATCTCAACATCAACTGTTCAGAGAAGACTGTGTGAATCTGACCTTCATGGTTGAAAGAAACCATGACTGAGGGAGATCAAGAAGAAGAAGAGAACTACTTGGACCTAGAAATATAATGAATGGACAATTAGACCACTGGAAATCTGGACTTTGGTCTGATAAGTTAAATAAGATTTTTGGTTCCAATTGCCTTGTATACCTTCTCTGCCTTGTAAGAACTAATCAGATCTGTAGTGCTGTTAATTGTGATTTTTGAGGCTGGTAACTGTAATGAGCTTTTGCAGCAGAGGTAACTCTTGGTCTTCCTTTCCTGTGGCAGAGTCAGTGTCATCACATCGTCATACCGTAAAGTAATGATGGACTAGTCCTCACTCGAACCAAGGGTCTAAGGACAGAGGGTGTCACTCCCTGTACAGATTGTAAAGCCCTCCGAGGCAAATGTACTTTGTGACTTTGGGCTATACAAATAAAATTTGATTTGATTTGACTAGTTCTAGTGAATCTAATGAATTACTACAGTGGTTGAATAGAGCTATTTACTGTGTGCCAACACTACCTCTTAAGAACACAACTAATGATCTCAAACACATTAACAGAGCGTGAAATTCCAAGGCACGCCTGTTAATTCCGGGTAAAAACCATTCCAGGTGACAACCTCATGAAACTATGATGACATGGCAATAGTTTTTCCTATCCAAGCACTAACCAGACTCTGCTCAGCTTCTGAGACGAGATGAGATCTTGTGCAGGAGCAAAGGTGAAAATATAAGATTGATTTGACCACCTTTTATGGCACTGCAGGCAACAATAAACTGCACAACAATTGCAGCATGGCAGTCCTGTTTCAGTTAAATTATTTTCTTGATTTTAGCTGATGGACAGCTAAAGCTTTACCAATGAAACAATTAAAAATATATCGAGGACACATTCAGAAAGGGTTTGCTATTTCTTGCCTCAGTCGCCATTGAATTCCCAGAGAGATAATAGGATATTAATTATTCTGTATGTGTGTGTGTGTGTGTATGTGTGCATGCATGTATGTCTAGGCTTGAAGAACAGGACAAACTAGTCACTGAGAGGAACTGTACAGAAGAGCTGACTTGACAAAAAGAAAACAGAAAACAATCTGGTTTAGCAATGAACAAAGATTGTGATTGTGTGATTGTGAGATTGAGGGTTTTTTTGGGCTGATCCATTAAAGACATGTTGGTTGACCTGGTTTGGCCTCCTGGCTTTAGACTAATGATGCACCTGCTTTACACATTGAAATGGCACAATGCTAACCTTCAGGGCACAAGAAAGTAATTAGTGGCCCTGGTGACACCACCTATCAGGTCACGGCCAGTCATTCTCAGTAGGTGTGCGATACTACAGAATTTGCATCGCTCCTATAAATAAATATAGTGCCAGTATAATACCAATACAGATACTTTTTACTTAAAAAAGCAGATTATCTACTTTTGTGTAGGAGAATGATTACTTCTATTGATTAATTCTTTACCCACGATCCGCATGCCATCTACTGTACAAAAGGGAATTACACCCAGTGATCACATACCATTTCAGGCACACATACTAATAAACTATATATAGAAATGACGGTACAACAGTACATTGTGGTTCTAGTGTAAATTCCAGAAACATAACCCAAATGCTATAAAAACATCAACAGCAGTTTTCCAAGGCAACATAATAATTTAAATTTATGTTTGATAACAGCAGAACTTCTTCATTTATGTTATTTACACTATAAAAAGGAACTCTTTGTTTTAGTTAGTGTCTGGGCTGTTTTAAAATTTTAAGTTAAACAAAGACACTGAATTTCAGCCCCTTCATCAAGGTACCAAAGCAGAAGTATACTGACTCACTTCTGTAGCGATGTCTAGATGTAGAACTCCCATGCACCCTCCAGGACCGCATAAGGGTATAGAGCTGGTCCACAGTTCCACCACCAGGACGAAACCACACTGCTCCTCCTGAATTCGAGGTTAGACAATCTGTGGACCTCCTCTCCAGGACCCCAAAAGATCTTCCTAAAAGCTGAGGAGTGTGATCCTATAGTTGAGCACACCCTCCGATCCCCTTTGAAGAGGGGAACCACCACCCGGTCTGCCAGTCCAGAGGCACTGGCCCCATGTCCACGCGAGTTGCAGAGACATATCAACCAAGACAGCTCCCACAACATTCAGAGCCTTGAGGAACTCCGGCGGATTCTCATCCACCCCGCCTTGCCACCGAGGAGCTTTTTGACTACCTCGACGATCTCAGCCCCAGAGATAGGCGAGACCACCACAGGGTCCCCAGACTCTGCTTTCTCAGTGGAAGACATGCTGGTGGGATTTATTGGAGATTTTGCCAAATATTACTATATCTGGAACAATAGAAACATATAAAAACAAATCATTATTCCTGCGAAACTGGTTTGTCCATGCACTTCAGTGGGTTAATCCTCTTCAGTCCTAGTTGTGTGTTAATGTCATACTCTGAAGTCTGTGAGTCATGCTGTGAAGGTTCTTAGTCATCAAGCTAATTTTTCTTTGAGAAGAATTACATCTTGTTTTAGATCCATGAAGAAGTTTCTTGAACTTCCAAACTGAATCGGAACTGAAGAAGCATCTTGCACGAGAGGTAAAATGTCAAATAAGAACAGATGAAGATTCAACTCTTCTCAAAGACATACTCTGAACTTTCAGACAAGAATGGTATTTCTATAATATGCTAGTTTTTTAAACAAACCCTTTATTTAAAAACCAAAACAGAAATTTCTTTTCCAAATGAAGTAATAATTTCTCTTCAGACATGGACTGGAAGAAAATCTGGTGCTTAGTTTCTAAATATCTGATTTTAAATCAATAAAACTTGCTCATCAGGTTGTTACTACAGCCATAGGTCTTCAGGGGGCAGCAATCCACAATGGCAGTGGGCGTGGTGCATCAGCTGCAGTGGAGAGGTGTGGAGAGGGCTCAGGAGAGCAGCACCAGGGGAGGTGATTAGCACACCTGCATCTAGTTGTCTAATCACTTCCCTTTAACACAGTAGCGTGCTGGAGCCAGCAGCACATGATCAAGAGTGTTGTGTCCACAGAGAATGGCTCAGAAGTGTGTGTGAATTGTGGTGTCTAATAACAGACCTAAAACTGCTATACTTCTCTGAGCCGCCTGCTGAGGAACTCATGTGGCATAGGATGCCACAATTGGCACCCAACATAAGCGCAGACCCAGCTGTTGGAAACAATGGTGGCTCAGGTGGGGACAGCATCACCGCCCCACTACTTCCGGAATCACCCTGCACAAAATAGCAGCACACGATGACCCCCAAACTTTTCTCGAAATGTTCGAGGCGACGGCAACAGCATGTGGCTGGCCGTGGTGGGGGCCTGCTTCCCTGTTGTCAGGAAACGACAAACGGCGGCGGCCTGCCGCCCCCCTCTCGAGGCCAATACAGGGAGATAAAAAGGGCCATCCTCGATCAACTGGGGTTCTCAGCGGAAGACCATTGCTGCAGGTTCCGGGGATCCAAGCTGGGACCTACAGACCGACCATTCATTTTTGCCCAGCAGTTGAAAGACACAGCGACCAGGTGGCTCCAGCCTGGGGATTCCACTGGTGAGCGGCAGTTACTGGAGGAAGTGATCCTGGAGCAGTTCGTGGAGGGGGTCCAGACTGCCACCTCAGACTGGGTGCACTGCCACCGCCCGGCGGACCTGGCAGAAGCCATTACCTTGGCCAAGGATCATCTGGCCATCCTCTCTTGGGGGCCGGCCCCTGAGGGTCGGCCAGCCCCGCACTAATTCTCCTTCTGTTCTCTCTCCTACCCAGTCTACCCAGCAGCTGATGGTGCTGCGCTCGACCCACAGAGGGTTCCTCAGGTGGCAGGGGCAGGAGTGCTGGAGGTGTGGACAGGGGCTGTGGCTCGGAGGCAGAGCGGATCGCCCAACAATTTAGAAGATCGGCGTTCAATCCCAGGTTCAATCCTCCAATCTGCATGTCAAGTGTCCTTGAGCAAGATACTGAACTCAATTGTTCCCGGCCGCGCCATCGGGTGTGAATGTGTATGAATGGTTCCTAAAACTGATGAGCAGTTGGCACCTTGCATGGCAGCCAATGCCATCAGTGTATGAATGTGTGTGAATGGGTGAATGAGATGGTGTAAAAGCGCTTTGAGTGGTCGGAAGACTAGAAAGGCGCTATATAAGTACAGTCCATTTACCATTTACCATTTAGCCTGGTCACTTTCATTGTGAGTGCCCGCTCATGGAGGTGGGCCAGGTGATTCGGGTTGTCGGCCCTCCAGCACCCTTCCCGCAGGACGGCAGCGCCTGGTAAGGATTCAGGGGTACACATCGGGCGATGGTGGACTCGGCTGCATGTAGTCCGTAGTTCACCAGAATCTGATTCGACTCGGGGCTTTGTTGGAGGCAGGGTGGGTCGATATCAGATGTGTGCATGGGGACATTCACAGATACCCTTTAGTACCAGTAGAAATTCAGTTTAAGGGTAAAAGGTGTAAAGGCGGTAGTTATTCCCGCCTGGCACACCCTAATTTTGGGTACTGATTGGCTGGGGTTTGATAACCAGTGTGGCAGTGTGTGGGGTGCGCTCATGGTCAACAGGGACATGGGATATGTGCGCTGTGCTCAGTGGTGACACAAGGTTGTCTGACACTGCAGGCAAGGAGGGGGAGCTGGCGGTGCCTTGACAGGAGGCTCTGCAGGTTCCGTTGTTTGACTCCATCGAAGATTTTCCACTTGAACAGTCACGTGATGATACTCTATGCTTGCCTTCGACCAAGTGATAAAAATTGATGGTCACATGGTGCGCCCTGATGCAGCATTAACATATCCACACTTTTCATTGCGTAGGGACAGACTATACAGAGTGAGTCGTGACACTCAGACAGATGAAATAATTACCCAGTTGATGGTACCAAAAAGCTGCCGGGAAATTATAGTTATTCAGGCGGCTCATTATAACCCGATGTCTGGACATATGGGGTGTGATAAGACACTGAACCGTGTAATGGCCCGATTCTATTGGCCAGGCATTCGGGCAGACGTGCGCCGCTGGTGTGCGTCCTGCCTTAAATGCCAGTTGGTTAACCAACCGGCCATCCCGAGAGCGCCATAGCGCCCATTACCATTGATTGAGGTCCCATTTGAGCGTATTGGGATGGACTTCATCTGGCCATTTCACCGGAGCTCCTGTTTTGTGCAGCAAGGTACCCCCACGGATTTTCTCCCTTGAACTGCTGTTCGGCAGAAAACCACGCAGGTTTTGGACCTGGTTAAAGAAAGCTGGGAGGAAGGTCCAAGCCCCAGTAAAAACAAAGTTCAATATGTCCTGGACCTGAGAGCAAAACTCCACACACTGAGACAGTTATCATGTGAGAATTTGCTCCAGGCCCAGGAACGTCAAACAGAGGATCTAGGTTAAGACAATTTTCACCAGGAGATAAAGTGCTTGTATTACTGCCATCATCTAACTCCAAATTACTCGTATTAGCAAGTGGCAAGGTCCCTTTGTAGTCACACGACGAGTGGGTGATTTTTATGAGCTTGTGCAATCTGACAGGGGAGGAGTGACACAGATTTATCACCTCAACCTCCTTAAAGCTTGGAGAGAGGCTGAGTTTCCCTGGTGACGGCGATTGAAGAGAGAGATGAGATGGGGCCTGAGGTACCAAAACTGGCCAATCCTGCCTCGCCTTTGTGAAAACAACCTCTCACCATCCCAAAGAGCAGATATAGCTGTTGCAGCAGCGCTTACGCTGATGTGTTCTCCCCTGCCAGGACGCACCATGTGGAAACTCACCCAGGCATAACACTGCGTTCACGGCCCTATCGGTTACCTGGGCACAAGAGAAAGGTTCAGGCAGAATTGAAAGCTATGTTGGAGATGGGTGTAATAGAAGAGTCCAACAGTGCCTGGTGTAGCCCCATCCTTCTTGTAGTCAAAAAGGTTTGTACCAATTTTTTACACTTCCATTCGGCTGTTTGGCGCCCAGCCACATTTCAACGCCTAATCAATCGGGTGCTGCGCCTGCATTCTGCATATGCTGCCGCCTACCTGGATGTTATCATCCACAGTAACACCTGGGCGGAGCATGTGCAGCAGGTGTGCCGCGTGCTCGAGTCACTGAGGCAGGTGGGGCTCACGGCCAACCCAAAGAAGTGTGCAGTTGGACGGATGGAGGTACTGTATCTGGGATACCACTTGGGTGGTGGGCAGGTGCGCCCACCGTAGACAAGACAGCAGCGATTGCAGCCTGCCCAAGGCCCCAAGACCAAAAACAGGTGCGGCAGTTTTAGGGCTGGCCGGCTATTACCGGCAATTTATTCCCAACTCGCAAAGCTGACAGCCCTTGACCGACCTCACCTGAAAGGGTGCCTCAGATCCAGTCCAGTGGACGGAGTAGTGCCAGGTGTCGCTTGAGAGGGTAAAGCAGACCCTCTGTGGGGAGCCTCTTCTCCACACAGCTAACTTTTCTCTCCCTTTTGTCCTGCAGACTGATACAGAGGGCAGAGGGCTGGGGCTGTTCTGTCCAACAGATGCGGGCGTCGACCCCCTGGTTCTCTACATCACCCCGAAAGGGTGGCCAGGTACAGCACAGTCAAGAGGGAGAGCCTGGCCATCCGGTGGGCTCTGCGGTACTACCTGCTGGGGCGCCCATTTACCCTCTGCTCGGACCATGTTCCTCCAGTGGCTCCACCGCATGAAAGATGCCAACGCACGGATCACCCAGTATCTGGCTTTACAGCCGCTTGTTCAAGGTGATCCATAGGCTGGGGGCACAGATGGTTGTGGCCGACTTCCTTTCCCAGACGAACACACAAGGAGCACGGCAGCACATGATCGGAAGTGTTGTGTCCACCGAGAATGCCTAGAAGTGTGTGAATTGTGGTGTCTAATAAAAGACATAAAACTGCTATACCTTAAGCGCCTCTGTTGAGGAACCAGGCAGCATGGGCAGCCTCAAACATCACAAGTGAGGGGGATGAGGAGAAAGATAGCAACACTTTGCACCTGCTATTTGCTGCCAGCCACCCTGCACACCAAAACCAAAAGGTGCCAAAATGCCTCGCGCGAAATAGGCGCGCCCCAATCTCCTTTGGACTGGAGTCCAAACTCAGGTTCCAAACGCTAATCATCCTCCTATGACAAATCCCAGGACAATCCTGACCCTCTCAAGCAAACTCTAGCATCTCTATATGACATCATTTTCCAGAAAGGTATCATGTCCCAGGATCTTGGCATGTTCTAAAATGTTATACAATGCTTGCATATTGTGGAATGTTTGCATGTTCCTGAATGTTGTGATCGACATGATGTTCTCCGCTTGCATGTTCTTGAATGTTGCCATGTTCCAAATGTTCCATGATGAATGTTGTAATGTTCTAGAACAGGGTCGGCAACAGGTTTGGAACTGGGCCAATTTTTTCTAACAATTCCATCATGGCCATGACCGTGCTACTGAAAAAAAGGTTTTCTATTTTTCTATTCTATTAAAAATAAACATTATTTAACTTGCATTTCTAAATGCATTTAATTTAATTTAAAACATTAATTTGCTTCTATGTGCTGTTATTACGCCCACTGCTGCATCTCCTGGCATCTGTCATGAAACAGGCAACCTGCCCTAGCAACCTGTCAGAATTCAATGTATACAGCAGCGCAGATCTGTTTCCCATGCTGCTGATGTGCATTCACATTTTTAATTAGGCTATTTGATATTTGAGTTGACCTTGTTTGGTTTTGTTTTTTTTATTTAATGAAACATATTTGTTCACGCTTGTCCGGCAAGAGGGACACAGGACAATTTTTATCTTCCACAGGTTACAGCGCACGCACGCAATTAGCTGCCCAACCTGTGCGCAAGTAAAGAGGCTGCAAGGATGTTCTGGGCTGTTTTGTCACATTACTTATCAGCTACTTTTCAATAAATGTTGTGAAATCTATGAGAGTTGTATTTTTGACAGAAAACATGAGGTTTAAAAGATATATTTCAAAAAATATATATATTTTAAAATAAATCAACGCTATCTAGCGGCCAGATATAATTGATGGCGGCCAGTTTTGCCCGCGTAGCTAATTGCCAGCCCTGTTCTAGAATGTTGTCATGTTCCACAATGTTATTAACGTGACTCTCATTCCGAACATGATGTCATGTTCTAGAATGTTGTGATGATATGGAATGTTGCTATGTTCTGGAATGTTGTCATTTTCCTGAATGTTGTCCTGTACTTGAATGTTGTCATGTTACAGAATGTTGTCATGTTCTAGAATGTTAACATTCTGGGATATTACAACATTCCGAACCTGATCGTTCCGAATATTGTCATGTTCCGGAATGTTGTCATGATATGGAATGTTGCCATGTTATGGAACGCTGTCATGTTGTCATGTTCTGGAATGTTGTAATGTTCTACAATATTGTGATGTTAATATTCCAGAACATGACAACATTCTGGTACATGATGTGATGTTTTCAAATGTTGCCGTGTTCCTGAATGTTGTCATGTTCCGGAATGTTGTCATGTTCTAGAAAGTTAACATTATGGAACCATCCTGCATTCTAGGACATACCATGTATACACAGTAAACTCGGCAGTACACATTTACTGAGTGCTAGCACAATATACTGGGTAGTACACATATTTACTGAGTGTACGCACAGTATACTGGACAGTACACATATTTACTAAGTGCATGCACAGTATACTGGGCAGTACACGTTTTTACTGAATGTACGCACAATATACTAGGCAGTACACATACTTCCTGAGTGTACGTGCAGTATAATGGACAGTACACACATTTACTGAGTGTACATACAGGCGCAGTATACTGGGCAGTACACACATTTGCTGAGTGCACGTACAGGCGCAGTATACTGACCAGTACACATAGTTACTGAGATGACGCACAGTAAACTAGGCAGTACACATAGTTACTGAGACTACGCACAGTATACTGGCAGTACACACATTTACTGAGTGCACGCACAGGCGCAGTATACTGGGCAGTACACATATTTACTGAGTGTACACACAGTATACTGGGCAGTACACATATTTACTAATTGCACGCGCAGGCGCACTATACTGGGCAGTACACATATTTACTGAGTGGTATGCACAGTATACACAGCACACATTTACTGGAGTGCACGCAGCGCACTATACTGGGCAGCACACATATTTACTGAGTGTATGCACAGTATACTGGGCAGTACACATATTTACTAATTGCACGCGCACTATACTGGGCAGTACACATATTTACTGAGTGCACGCACAGGCGCACTATACTGGGCAGTACACATATTTACTGAGTGTATGCACAGTATACTGGGCAATACACATTTACTGAGTGCACGGCATTATACTAAGGCACATATTTACTGAGCAAACAAGCAGTATACTGGGCAGTACACATATTTACTGAGCACGCGCATTATACTGGGAAGTACACATTTAATGAGTGCACGCACAGGCACAGCATACTGGGCAGAACACATAGTTAATGAGTGTACACGCAGTATACTGGGCAGTACACATATTTACTGAGTACACGCATCAGCGCAGTATACTGGGCAGTACACATATTTCTTAGTGTATGTGCAGTATACTGGGCAGTACACATATTTACTGAGTGCACGCACATTATACTGGGCAGTACATTTACTGAGTGCACGCACTGGCGCACTAGTACACAGTTACTGAGAGTATGCGCAGTATACTGGGTAGTACACACATTTACTGATTGCACGTACAGGCGCAGTATACTGGGCAGTACACACGTTTACTGAGTACACGTACAGGTGCAGCAGTATACGGCAGTACACATAGTTACTAGAGTATGCACAGTATACTGGGCCTTACATTACATTTACTGAGTGCGCATGCATACTGGGCAGTACACATATTTACTACTTGCACGACAGGCACAGCATACTGGGCAGTACATATTTACTGAGTGTATACACCTGGCGCAGTATACTGGGCAGTACACATATTTACTGAGTGTATGCGCAGTATACTGGGCAGTACACATGTTTACTGAGTGCACGCGCATTATACTGGGCAGTACACATAGTTACAGAGTGCACTGAGCGCAGTATACTGGGCAGTACACACATTTACTGAGAGCACGACAGGCGTTATAGACTGGGCAGTACACATAGTTACTGAGTGCACGACAGGCGCAGTAGACTGGGCAGTACACATGTTTACTGAGTGCACGACAGGCGCAGTATACTGGGCAGTACACATACTTATTGAGTAAAATGCAATATACTGGGCAGTACATATATTTACTGAGTATAAACGCAGTATACTGGGCAGTACACATAGTTACTGAGTACGGGCAGTATACTGGGCAGTACACATAGTTACTAAGTGTACACGCAGTATACTGGGCAGTACATATTTACTGAGTGCAAAGACAGGCACAGTATACTAGGCAGTACACATATTTACTGAGTGTACACGCAGTATACAGATTTACTGAGTGCATGGACAGGCGCAGTATACTGGGAAGTACACATATTTACTGAGGGTGTGTGCAGTATACTGGGAAGTACACACATTTACTGAGTGCATGCACATTATACTGGGCAGTACACATTTACTGAGTGCACGCACAGGCGCAGTAGACTGGGCAGTACACATATTTACTGAGTGCACGTACAGGCGCAGTATACTGGGCAGTAAACATATTTACTGACTGTATGCGCAGTATACGGGGCAGTACACATATTTACTGAGCGCACGCACATTATACTGGGCAGTACATGTTTACTGAGTGCACAGACAGGCACAGTATACTTCGCAGTACACAAATTTACTGAGTGTACACGCAGTATACACATTTACTGAATGCACACACAGGCGCAGTAGACTGGGCAGTACACATAGTTACTGAGAGTACGCGCAGTATACTGGGTAGTACACATATTTATTAAGTGCACGTGCATTATACTGGGCAGTACACATATTTACTGAGTGCACGCACAGGCGCAGTATACTGGGCAGTACACACATTTACTGAGTGCACGTACAAGCACAGGATACTGGGGAGTACACATAGTTACTGAGAGTACGCACAGTATACTGGGCAGTACACACATTTACTGAGTGCACGCACAGGCGCAGTATACTGGAAAGTACACATATTTACTGAGTGCACGCACATTACACTGGGCAGTACACACATTTACTGAGTGTATGCACACTATACTGGGCAGTACACATATATACTGAGTGCACGCGCATTATACTGGGCAGTACACATATTTTCTGAGAGTATGCGCAGTAACTGGGCAGTACACATATTTACTGAGTGCACGCACAGGCGTAGTATACTGGGAAGTACACATAATTACTGAGTGTACACGCAGTATACTGGCCAGTACACATGTTTACTATGTGCACGCGCAGTATACTGGACAGTACACATATTTACTGAGTGTATGCACAGGCGCAGCATACTGGGCAGTACACATATTCACTGAGTGCACTCGCAGTATACTGGGCAGTAGACATGTTTACTGAGTGCACGTAAAGGCGCAGTGTACTGGGCAGTACACACATTTACTGAGTGTATGTGCAGTATACTGGGCAGTACACATATATACTGAATGCAAACGCAGTATACTGGGCAGTACACATATTTACTGAGTGTACGCACTGGTGCAGTATACTGGCTAGTACACATATTTACTGAATGTACACGCAGTATACTGGCCAGTACACATGTTTACTATCTGCACGCGCAGTATACTGGACAGTACACATATTTACTTTGTGTACGCGCAGTATGCTAGGCAGTACACATTTACTGAGTGTACGCACAGGCGCAGTATACTGGGCAGTACACATACTTACTGAGTGCACACACAGTATACTGGGCAGTACACATATTTACTGAGTGTACGTGAAGTATACTGGGCAGTACACATTTACTGAGTGAGTACAGGTACAGTATATATCAGCAACATTTACTATGCTCGGCGCAGTATACAGGGCGTACACAATAGTTACTTAGAGAGTACACATTTACTGAGTGCACGCACAGGCGCAGCATACTGGGCAGTACACATATTTACTGACTGTACACGCAGTATACTGGGCAGTACACACATTTACTGAGTGCACGTACAGGCGCAGTATACTAGGCAGTACACATAGTTACTGAGAGTAAGCACTATGCTACTGCAGTATACATTTACTGAGTGCATGACAGCGCAGTATACTGGGAAGTACATTATAGTTACTGAGAGTACACACAGTATACTGGACAGTACACATACTTACTGAGTGCACGCGCGGTATACTGGGCAGTACACATTTACTGAGTGCACGCACAGGCGCAGTAGACTGTGCAGTACACATAGTTACTGAGAGTATGCACAGGGCAGGCAGTACACACATTTACTCGAGTGCACGCACATATACAGGCAGCACACATATTTACTGAGTCTACACGCAGTACACTGGGCACATACACTTTATTAGAGTACGCGTGCAGGCTCATACTAGGCAGTACACATATTTACTGAATGTACGCACACGCGGAGTATACTGGGCAGTACAAAAATACACTGAGTGCACGCACAGTATACTGGGAAGTACTGAATGTACAGTGAGTTATACTGAGCGTATGGCAGTACTTCCCAGTATAACTGGGCCTGTGTATGCAAAAATGTGCTTCCCAATGTACTGTATGTTACACTCAAGAAATGTGTCTACTGCCCAGTATTTTGCACGTACAGTCAGTAAATATGTGTACTGCCCAGTATACAGGACGTACAGTTAGTAAACATGTGTACTGCCCAGTGCTGCACGAATGTTAAGTCAGTATGAGTAATGCCCAGTACTGTCCAACGGCACTGCAAATATGTACAATAAATATGAGTATCTCGTCAGTATGACACTGTAGCAGAGCGTACAAGTAATTATGGTACTGCCCAATATACTGCGCCTGGCGATGCACTTAGTAAATATGAGTACTGCCTGCTAGCGCGCACACTCAGTAAATAGAGTATTACCCAGTATATTATGAGGCACTCAGTAAATATAGATTACCGCAGATATCAGTAAACATGTGTACTGCCCAGTATACTGTGCATCAGTAAATGTACTGCCCAGGTACTGTACAGTATACTGAGTGCCAGCCAATATACCGGCAGTACACATGTTTACTGAGCACTACAGTGAAGTGTGGGCAGTACACATATTTTCTGTGCACAGCAGTATACGGGAGTACACATTCACTGAGTCCACACTACCGAAGTACACATATTTACTGATCTGCACGCAGCATACTGGGCAGTACTATATTTACTGAGTGTACTCGCAGTATACTGGCAGGACACATTTGCTGAGAGCGTATACGATAGTTATAAGGGCAGTACACATATTGAGTGCACACACAATGTACCAGCAGTATACATATTTATCAAGTACACAGTATATTACAGCACATATTTTGAGTGTACGCGAGTACACTGTAGTATACATATTTACTGAGTGTGCACATGAGCAGCATATTGAACAGTACTCATATTTGTTCAGTGCACGAGGAGTACTGGGCAGTACTTATATTTACTGAGTGCACTCGAGGTATACTGGATAGTACACATATTTATTAGTGTACGCAGCAGTATACAGGTACAACATATTTACTCAGTGTACGCGCAGTATACTGGGCAGTACTCATGTTCACTGAGTGCACGCACAAGCGCAGTGTACTGGGCAGTACACATATACTGAGTGCACGCACAGTATACTGGGCAGTAAACATATTTACTGAGTGCACAAGCAGTATACTGGGTAGTACATATTTACTGAATGCACAAGCAGTATACTGGGTAGTACACATATTTACTGAATGCACTCGCAGTATACTGGGCAGTACACATATTTACTGAGTGCACTCGCAATATACTGGGCAGTACACAGATTTACTCGAGCACTCGGTATACTGGCGGTACTCATATTTACTGCGTATACACGCAGTATACTGGGCAGTACACATATTTACTGAGTGCACACGCAGTTTACTGTGTAGTACTCATATTTACTGAGTGTACATTCAGTAATATACTGAGCATACAAGGAGTACTGCCCAGTATACTGCGCCTGTGCGTGCACTCAGTAAATATGTGTACTTCTCAATATACTGTATGTACAATCAAGAAATGTGTGTACTGCCCAGTATTCTGCACGTACAGTCAGTAAATATGTGTCGTCGTCGTCTTCTTCCGCTTATCCGAAGTCTGGTCAGCAGGCTTCAGTAGGGAAGCCCAGACTTCTCCCGGCCACTTTGTCCAGCTCTTCCAGGGGAACTCCTGGCTTCCAGGCCAGCCCAGAGACATAGTCTCTCCAGCATATTCTGTCTTCCTGTGTCCTCCCGGAGGGACATGCCCGGATCACCTCACCAGGAGACGCCCAGGAGGCATCCTCACTAGATGCCCGAGCCACTCAACTGGTTCCTCTGATGAGGAGCAGCGCTCTTACTCCAGTTCCTGCGGATGGCCAGCCACCCTATCTCTAAGGGGAGCCCAGCCACCTGCTGGAAGTCTCATTTCGCCGCTGTATTCGCGATCTCATTCTTTCTCGTCACTACCCAAAGCTCATGACCATAGGTGAGGGTAGGAACGACCGACCCGTAAATCGAGAGTTGTTTTCGCTCAGCCTTCTTCACCACGACGGATCGGTGCAGAGTCCATTACTGCAGAAGCTGCACCAATCCGCCGTCAATCCCGCTCCATCCTTCCCCACCGTGAACAAGACCTCGAGATACTTGAACTCCACTTGAGGCAGGATCTCATCCGACCGGAGGCTGCACTCCACCTTTTCCGCTGAGAACCATGGCTGGATTTGAGGTGCTGATTCTCATCCAGCCACTTCACACTCCGGCGCAACCGTTACAGAGAGAAGGTCATGTCGGCGAAGCCAACAGGACCAGATCATCCGCAAAGGCAAACTCAATCCTGAGGCCCACCAACCGCAGCCCCTCAACGCCTGGCTGCGCCAGAAATTCTGTCCATAAAGGTTATGAATGAGAAACAATCCTGGCTGGAGTCCAATCTCCACTGGAAACAAGTCCGACTTACTGCCGATATGCGACCAAGCTGGCACCGAGTAGAGGGATGATAGATGATAGCGGGTCCGAACCCCATACTCCCGAGCACCTCACAGGACTTCAGGAACGACGGTCGAACGCCTCCAAGTCCAAAGCAAAATGATAAGACTGGTTGGGCGAACTGCACCCTCCAGGATGCGCTTAGGGTATAGAGCTGGTCCACAGTTCCACGACCAGGACGAAAACCACACTGCTCCTCCTGAAACGTTAGTTCAACAATCTCGTGGACCTCCTCTGGACCCCGGATCTTCCGGGAGGCTGAGGAGTGTGATCCCCTATAGTGGAGCACGGTCCGGTCCCTTGAAGAGGAACCACCACCCCGGTCTGCCAGTCCAGAGGCACTGCCCCGATGTCCACGTGATGTTGCAGAGATGTGTCAACCAAGACAGCCCCACAACATCCAGAGCCTTGAGGAACTCCGGCGGACTCATCCACCCTCGGCCTTGCCACCGAGGAGCTTTTTGACTACCTCTGTGATCTCAGCCCCAGAGATAGGCGAGACCTCCACGGGTCCAGACTCTGCTCTCAGTGGAAGACGTTATGATTGAGGAGGTCTCGTATTCCTCACTAACCCAAGACGCCTGTCGAGGTCAGCAGCACACCGCCCCACTGAATACAGTGTTGACAGTGCACTGCTTCCCCGCCTGAGCCGCCGGATGGTGGTAAAGAAACTTCAAGCCATTCAAAGTCGCTCCATGGCCTCACGGAACTCCTCCCATGCCTGAGTTTTTTCCGAACGCCGAGGCCACGCCCACTTTATGACGCCGATATCGCTGCTTCAGGAGTCCCACAGGCCAAAAAGGTTCCCAACTTTCTTCAACTTGATCGCATCCTCACCGCCAGGGTCCACCATTCCGGTCGTTACTGACAGACACCACCACCTTACGCCACAGCTCCGTCAGCTGCTCGACAATGGAGGTGATGGAACAAGGTCCACTCGGACTCAATGTCCCCGCCCCGAACGGAGTGAAGCTCTCCGAGGTGCGAAGCAGTTTCTGACAGATTCAGCCAGATTTGCTCCAGCAGACCTGCAGAACGCTTGGGCACGATCTGACTGCCATCCTCCCCACCATCGGAGCCAACTCACCACCAGGTGGTGATCAGTTGACAGCTCCCCTCCTTCACCTGAACATCAAAACATGTGGCCGCAAGTCCAACGACATGAACACAAAGTCGATCATCGACCAGGGCAATGGCGTCTGGTGCTAATCGCACATATGGACACCCTTATGCTGAACATGGTGTTCGCTATGACAATCCATGATACAAGAAGTCCAATAACAGAACACCACTGGTTCAGATCAGGCCGCTCCTCCCAATCACCCTGTCTCACTGTCGCTGCCCATGTGAGCATTGAAGTCCCCAGAGACAGGAGTCCCCAGAGGAGCGCCAGCACCTCCAAAGACTCCAAAAAGGTGGGTACTCTGAACCGCCATAGGCAGAGATGACAGTCAGACCCGCCCACCAAGACACAAAGGAGGCTACCCTCTCGCCCATCAGGGTGAACCCCAACTGACAGGCACCAAGCCGAGGGGAAACAGTATTCTGCCCCCTGCGCCTCTGCTCGGCAACCCAGAGTGGTAGAGCCCAACCCTCTCAAGGAAACTGGTTCCAGAGCTCACGCTTATCAAGCAGCAGCCGACTATATCTAGCCGGGACCTCTCACTCACACACCAGCTCAGCTCCTCCCCACCAGAGAGGTGATGTTCCACGCCCCCAGAGCCAGCTGCAGCCGGTAACGCCAGGGTTCCCGCCCACTGCTGCCCACTCTCTCAGCACACGCCTGTGTGCATTCAGAAAATATGTACTGCCCTGTATACTGCACCTGAACTCAGTAAATATGTACTGCCCAGTATACTGCGCACACTCAGCACTATGCCCAGCATACCACGCGTGGCACTGCAATATGTACTGCCCAGCATACTTCATCTGCACTCAGTAAATATGTACGCACCCAGATACTGCTCTTTATGCACTGTAAATGAGTACTAAACAGTGATATGTTGTGGCTCAGTAACTGTGCTCAATAGTCCGCCTGTCCAGTAAAATGTGTGCGTGTAGATACCGCAGTACACATTACTGAGTTACAGGTACATACCGGCAGTATACTATTTGCTCAGGCATACACAGTATACTGGGCAGTACACATATTTACGAGTGCCAGCAATATACTGGGCAGTACATTTACTGAGTACTGCAGAAGTACTGGGCAGTACAATTTTTATCAGTACAGACGCAGTATACTGGCCACACATTACCGAGTGGACGCCAAAGATAGTGGAAGTACACATATTTACCACACGCAGTATACTGGCAGTACTCATATTTACCGAGTGCACCGCAGTATACTGTAGTACACATGTTTCACTGAGTGCAATACAAATATAAATACTGGGCAGTACACATATTTACTGAGTACGCAGTGTGTTGGGCAGTACATAGATTATTGAGTGCACATGCAGTATACTGAGCAGTACTATATTTACCTGAGTATACACGCAGTATACTTTAGTAAAAACACACATTAAACCATGCACAGTAATGGGCAGTAACCATATTATTGAGTGCACCAGTATACCGTTAGTACTGCACATGATTTAATGAATACGACAGGTATAGTGAGGCAGTACTCATATATTACGATGCACGCACAGTATACCGCAGTAGATATTAACGACCTGATACAGTATACTGGGCAGTGCAATATACTGAGGTATGCACAGTATACTGGAAGTACTCATATTTACTGAGTGTACAGTCAGCAATATACTGAGCATACAGACAGTAATGCCCAGTATACTGTGCCTGTGCACACTCAGTAAATATGTGTACTGCTCCAATATACTGCATGTACAATCAAGAAATGTGTGTATGCCCAGTATTTTGATGAATGGTAATGTGTGGCCTGCCGAGGTGTACTGCGCGCATTTTAGTAAATATGAGTACTGCCCAGTATACCGCGCGCGCACTGAGTAAATATGTGTACTGCCCAGTATCCACGCGCACTCAATAAATATGTGCTGCCCATACAGCATACATTCAGTCAATATATGTAATGCCCAGTATACTGCACGTAAACTCAATAAATATGAGTACTGCTCAGTATACTGCACGTGTGCATACATTCAGTAAATATGTGTACTGCCCAGTATACTGCGCGTGACTTAGTAAACATGTGTACTGCCCAGTATACTGCGGGTGAACTCAGTAAATATGTGTACTCCCCAGTACACTGCACATGAACTCAGTAAATATGTGTACTGCCCAGTATACTGCGCGTACACTCAGTGACTATGTGTACTGCCCAGTACACTCCACCTGTGCGTACACTCAGTAAATGTGTACTGCACAGCATACTGCGTGTACACTCAGGAAATATGTGTACTGCCCAGTATACTGCTCTGTACTCATATTTATGGAGGGTATGCGGCAAAAGGTATGATATTATCGAGGCACGCTGCACGAGCATATTTTGGTGCAGTACATATTTAATGAGTGCTCACAACACAGCGTTGGGCAGTACACATATTTACTGAATTACTGAATGTACGCACACACGCAGTATACTGGGCAGTACTCATGTTTACTGAGTGTACAGTTAGAAATATACTGACCATAGAGGCAGTACTGCCCAGCACTGCGCTTGTGCAAAACTCAAATAGTCAATATGTGTCTCCATAAACTGCATGTACAATCAAGAACCGTGTACTGCCCAGTATTCTGCACGCACAGTCAGTAAATATGTACTGCCCAGTATAACATGTCAGTAATATATGTCACCTGCAGTGTACGCGATACAATTATTAATATGAGTACTGCCCAAATAACAAACAATACTCAGTAAAACACGTGTCCTGCCCAGTATACTTAGCATACATTCAGTCAATAATAACACCCAGTACACCGCGCCAGACACCGTAATAACAGATATCAAGGTATAGCGCGTGTACATTCAGTAAATATTTGTACTGCTTACAGTATGCTTGCACTCAGTAAATATGTGTACTGCCCAGCATATACCATGAAGCACTGAGTAAATATACTGCCGTCATATATCGCAATCAGAATATGTGTACTGCCCAGTATACTGCGCCGCGATGTTAGTAAATATGAGTACTGGCCGTATACCATGCGCGTCGAGGAAAGAAAACTGTCCAGTACCGCGCGGTGCACTCAGGAATATGTGTACTGCCCAGTATACTGCACGCACATACAATCAGTAATACATACCACCATACACACGGCGCAAAGCACCCAAATATGTGTACTGCCCAGCACGCCGCGAACTCAGTAAATATGTGTACGCGCAGTATACCGGCGCACGATAAATTTGTGTACCGCCCAGTAACCGCGCTGCTAACTCATAATAAACTCAGTATACTGCGATACACTCAGTAACTATGTGTACAGGTATATCGCGAATGCGCGACTCTGTCAATATGCACGTCCAGAGCACAGTAAGCGCGAACTCAGGAAAATTTGTACTGGTCAGTATCGCAGAACTGGTAAATATGTATCCCAGTATACATCAGATAAAAATAACATCAGGTTATGTACCGCTCAGCATCATAGTAATTGAGAAATGTACTGCCCAGATACCGCGCTGAACTCAGCAATATGTATCGCGAGATATACTGCAGCATCTAATAATTTGTGTACTGCCCAGTAACCGCGCGTTAACTCAAATGTGTGTACTGCCCAGCATACCGCGATACACTCAGTATCTAGGTACGCCCAGTGATAGATCAAAGGTATGATCTCTGTCAATATGTACTGTCCAGGATAGAAGTGCGGAACTCAGAAAAATTTGCCCAAGTCGCGTATCGGTGCAGAACCTCAGTATAATTTGCCCAGTATAACCCGTGTACTCAGCAAGTATACTTCACAGTACACACATTTACTGATGAACACACAGTATATTTGGGCAGTATACATAATTTACTGAATATACTGCAGCATATTAAGCAGAAACTATATTTACCGATGCATATATGTAGCGCTACACCTTTCTACTGAGTCCCGCACAGTACATACAATGCAATCAAACACATATCCGACTGTATACTGGGTATACACACATTTCTGAGTACCGCAGTATACTGGGTAAACATATATTTACTTGAGTGCAGTGCAGATTATGGTACAGTAAACATATTTACTGAGTGCACGCGTATTATACTGTATTACACATATTTACTGAGTGCACAGAGTATACTGGGCAATATTATATTACTTATGCACGATTATATTTAGTAGATATGGGAAGTACACATTTACTGAACACACAGTATACTGGGCAGTATACATAATATCGAGTGTACTGTATACTGACAGTAAACATATTTACTGAGGTACGCTATTATACTGGGTATTACACATATTTACTGAGTGCACGAGGAGTATACTGGGCAGTACTTATATTTACTCCAGTGTCTGCACAGGCGCAGTATACTGGGCAGTACACATTTACTGAGGGCACACGCGCAGTATACTGGGCAGTACTTATTTGCTGAGTGTATGCACAGGCATACGCGCAGTATCATATTTACTGAGTGCACACGCATACTTTAAACATATTCACTGAGTGCACTCACCATATACCTGGCTAGTACAGATATGTACTGAAAGCAAGCGCACTCGTATATCAACCAGTACTCATATTTATGAGCGTACGCTGAGTATACTGGGAAGTACCTATGCATTGAGATACGCAGATACATGGGTCAGAGTACACAGTACACACATAATATAGAGAGTATATAAAGGTTTACTTGCAGTACTTAGTATATACAGCAGCATTCACACTCACGACGCATGATATATATACTACAAGCAGCACATACCATTATAGTGTTTATATCGTAGTATTACTGCATAATAGTATGGCATCATGTTTGCTGAGGCATACGCAGTATAGGCATTTATCATATTTACTGAGTGCATACGCAGTATACTGGTAGTACCATGTTTACTGTAAAAGACGCCGTGAGTACATCGTGCAGTAGTTTCATGTCATCGAGCGTAATATATATTGGCAGATTTATAGGTTATACTTGATGTTATCAGTACTGGCCTGTCACCTGTTACTTACATAACCAAAGTGGCAACATATTTACCGATGTACAGTCGTAATATACTATTGCAGCAGTACTCAGCCCAGCACGCACCCGTGTGCACTCAGTAAATATGTTTACTTCCACGCATACGCATGTACAATCAGGAACAGGTACTGCCCAGTATTCTGCGATACATAGCAATATGTGTAATGATACTGTGCCAGCTGCAGCACTCCGTCAATATGTACTGTCCATACAGCGCATACTCAGGAAATTTGTACTGGTCAGTGTACTGGCGTGAACTCAGTAAATATGTGTACTGCCCAGTATACCGCGCGTGAACTCAGTAAATATGTGTACTGCCCAGTAGTATCGTTTGCGCACACCTCAATATAAACATGTACTGCCCAGTATACTGCGCGTGAACTCAGTAAATTTGTACTGTCAGCATACCGCGCCGCATAACTCAGTAAATATGTACTGCCCAGAATACGCGCATGAACTCAGTAAATATGTGTACTGCCCAGTATACTGTGCATGAACTCAGTAAATGTGTACTGCCTAGTATACTGCACGACAGTCAGTAAATATGTGTACTGCCTTGCTCAGGCGCTGCACGCTTCAGCATGAAAGCCCAACATATACCGCGCTGCACACTCAGTAAATATGTACTGCCCAGAATACATCGCATGAACTCAGTAAATATGTGTACTGCCCAGTATACTGTGCATGAACTCAGTAAATGTGTACTGCCCAGTATACTGCACGTACAGTCAGTAAACATGTGTACGCCGAGCATTCATTTCAAACAAAGCTTTTAAACAGAAAGTGTCTTTGATCAAAATCACGCTACAAAAATAAGAATAAAATTTGCTGACCTGTCCGTCGACTCTCATCACTGTGCCAGACACCAGTTGACAGGTTGAGTCTCCTGCATCAAAAGACAAGCAGTTAAACACAGACAGCAGACAACAATCTGATCTTCAGTTGACAGTTAAATATCAGCGCTGAGGAGACCACAGTCCTGAACTGGAGGTGGGAACAGGTGGTTCAGACTATGTTTAATACATGCCAGTTAACGCCATGTGCACTATGGTCTCTATATACCAGTATTGGCCATAACTGTGATATTTACTGAAATGAAAGATTCAAATCATATTTAGAATACACCTCTATTAATGTCTTGTCAGTAATCCAGCTCATCGTTTTTGTGTAGCTTTGGTTACAAACTCAACTGAGAGAAGAAGAGACTAAACACTAATTAATTATATAATCATATAATAATATCTCCTGTGGTAACCGTTTAGTGAAAATCTAATACCAGCCCATTGTGTACGCCATTAGGTACGCTACGTGGGTACGTTGATGAAATCATATAATTAATAACGACATAAGCTCAAAACAATGTGTGCTTCTTGACAAATGACAGTCAGATGGAAGCACAGACAAACAACAGTCAGAACAATATTGATCTGTCTGCATCTTCAGCACAGTTAGTTCACATGTGAAACTTTTCCAGTGTGCTCTGACTGTACCTGCATAGTTTTATGTGACCATTCAAATCAACTGAAATTTAAATGATACTTTTAAAATAAATCAGAACATGTTCGCTCCTAAACGTTCCATCTCCATGGTGACAGAGAAAAATAGATTCTGGTCTGATTCAAATATGGAACGGTCGCCATCTTTTTCCATAAATGTTCATGATAAATGTGTATTGATGCCCTCAAATAAAATGAAAAGTATTTTTACATTACTACACAACTGTTGACACATTTTCCAGCTGTCCTGACATTCAGTCATTTCTACCAGCTAATAATCATTTTACAGAGAAAACGTCAAAAAAAGTGTTTTCCTAATAAGCCGGTTCAAATTCTGTTGATTTTCTATTTTTATATTCAACAATTGACATGAATTAAATATTATTTTTGTCCTGAAACTGATTTAGGACTTTCAGGAAGATGATTTCATAAATTTAAAAGATGTCTTACTTGTCAAATTAAAGATCCATCGCCAGACTCTGCTCAGCAGGGGCTCCGAAACAGGGGCTGTGTTAGAGGAAACCTTCCAGCAGGTCCATTTTTCTCTCTGGCTTTTTATTCAGCTCAGTCCAACAGTTTAACTTTCCAGTCCACTTCACCTTTCCGACAGAGACCT
>CM071612.1:25181388-25237162 GCA_036365135.1 Miichthys miiuy
GACACATTGACTAACATTGAAAGGGATGGAGCCGTTCCAGAGCCGTTCTGCATGCAGTGTATTTTAGGGGTTAGAGTGCATCATAGCACAAAGACTGCAATAGTTAAAGTTACAAATAACCTCTTAATGGCATCAGACAAAGGACTCATCTCTGTACTTGTCCTGTTAGATCTCAGTGCTGCTTTCAGATTCTAAATCCAAACTGATTTAGGATCTGAAAGTGAACAGATGTAAATCAGTTTGGAAAACATTGTGTGATTTCAATGCGGAATTGTCCTGGAGCCATAGCAATGGTGGTCGAGGATTATGGGTACTGTAGGCCTTTCCGCTATCCAAAATCTACGAATAAATCTTTATTTCTCAGAATCGAAGGAGAAAAAACTCATACTGAGGGTCACAACATGAACCTATCTTATTGTTGAATTATCAGTGACACTTTGTGTTGAGAAATGTTGATGATACTATTGATGATACTATTAAACGAAAACCTTAAAATAGCGAGAAAAATACTTCTGGGCAGAGAGTCCTCGGTTCTTGTTGAAATCGTTCTCAGATTTCACCCGAATTGGTTGACGTGTGAGAGAGAGTCAAACAGAGTCGTTGAATATCCTTGATCAAGCAAAAATTTATTCAGTTTAACAGAGATCTTTGGAGATCACACTACAGAGCATACGTCCGTTAGAGCCAAACGCCACGTGAGATCTGACTAACAATTGTAACTACATAGTTGTATATTTTTTGTTTCTAATCACTTCCCTGGCTGTCTCAGCCCATCCGCTGCTGCCCTGCTTACGTCTTATTGGTGTCACTTGGTGAAAGTTGTTTACTTCTATCTATTCCTTCCAAGGACATAGGAGACGGTTACAGTTGTAGCTTAGTCCTCATTCTAGGAGATGGTTACAGTTGTAGCTTAATTTCTCATTCCTTAGGGCGCGGTGTCTGAGCGGGAGGATACTGAGATAAACAAGTGACAGCTTCACCTTAATTCACCCTGAGTTTAAAATCATGCATTATTCTAGCAAAGCATTAGTACATGATTAATTATACTGTATGTGCCTCCCATCCACATTCTCCAATCAGATTGAAGCTCACAGCGTCATACATGGCCTTGATCGGGTTATTATTGGAGTGAATCGATGGCTGGAGCGCTCTCTTACCGCCGTGGACGGTTTACATTAGAGTCAATTGAGAACCCAGAGCGTTTCATACAGACGCAGAAGGGTACTTTATGACGCCTAGGGGCGTGACAAATTGTCTGTATTTTACGAGTTGGGAATGAGAACGGGTTGGTTGTCCAGCAGGATTGAAATTCACTGATGCCTGATAATAAAAACCAAATTGAAATCACTGTTATGAGCAATGTTAAATGAATAAACACAGATTCATCCATCTTCTAAAAGGGTGTCTGGGATTGTTCGCTACGAACGACACACAACAATACAGTCACTTAGTTAATGTAGAGTATTGATTAGTGCAGATAAGTTAGTTATGCAGCAAAGTACACATTTACACACATTACTTATTTTTCCACCTTCAAATTACTTACAAAAAAAGAATATAATTCTATAATTAATATAGAATATATTGATTAATAATTCATTTTCTTAATAGAACAGTTCATATAAATAAGGAATAAGCTCCATACATTCTTTTAACTACTGAAGGACATTTTTATCTCTCTATATATATATGTTCATTCAAAAGGTCATTAAATATAGTACAACCCCACCACTTAGTTGAGAAATATTACAGTGATATATTGATTGATAGTGATAGTTTCTTTTGATTGGACTGCATCAGCATTTTTTTATATATATATATATGAGTCATTCCACAAAAGCTGGGAAACTGGTACGATTTGGACTGAATTTTCTGATTTTTGACTAAAATGTATTACATTTCTGAACACTCCACAACATTAAGTATATATTCAACTTCCAGAAAAACATAATTTCCCATCTCAGGCATCAAATCTCTGTTATTAATTGTCATTATTTTATGGTGTGTACACTATTATTCTTCATCCCCGTTATGGACATCTATTATATATCTATATATATATCTAGTATCTGAATATTTTTTTCTAAAATTCATTGTAAGATTTTTTATTAAAACATTGTATTTCATTAAGTAGCCATTTAAGAAGGATAATACATGCAAATTGAAATTAAAGGTTTGAGTCTTATTAACTGAACTACAGGTTTACTAAAACCTAAAACTGTGTCTGTTACATGCACCTAAACTTGTGAACTGATCAAAACAGTAAATGATGGGAGGGGTTTTTCTCCTGTCTTTCCTGTCCACTATTCTCCCCTTTGTTTGGAATTCTATCCTTAGGTTACACAAGGTCACGTGTGGGCCTTGAGGTCCTCTGCAGTATTAGTTGTTTGGCTTTGCTTGAGAACAGTAGGTGCCAGTATAGTATTTGTGGTGTTATCTTGTGGTTTAAAGTCTATCCACCAGGATGAGTTGGGCAGAATTCCTCTCCTCCTCTCCTCTCCTCTCTCTCCTCCTCTCCTCTCCTCTCCTCTCCTCTCCTCTCCTCTCCTCCCATGCTCTCCTTTCTCCTTTTGACTTCTTTAATATGGACATTCTTACGTTCAGTGTGATATAAGAATGTTGATCAAATATAATAAAATGATAATTAATTTAAGTAACTGGATAATTTCACAACCAATGTTAAAAACACAACCCTGTCACTTTTTGGTCAAACGGGTTGTGATTTTTGTTGAAGATGGCCATTGCTCCACATGTGGAAAAACAGGAGAGCACATGAGATCAATAAATCCAATATATTGTTGAATAAACAAGGTAATTTCCCTGATGTTACGCCCCAGTCTAGGGGTGCCTAGGGCATAACTAGAAAGGGCCCCATCTTCCCCGAGTCCCAAGTAGCCACGCATAAGTTTTAGAAGTTTTAGATTTTGAATGAAAAGAAAATGATTTATTTGGACGACAGGAAGCCAGCTTTGAATCTCTGAGTTCTTCTGGTCCTGATGTATCTCAGCCACGTCTCAAATACGCAGACTGGCCACACCAATCACAGCTCAGATAGATGCTGACCAATCACAGACATGTGCAAAACAAAAAGGTGATATGCAGTGATCCCATTACATCCACAAGGTTGTAAAGACTCTTCCTCACGCCATGCACCATTGTCATCATCCCTTCCTGGCAAATCCTTGCAGCTGCCATGCAAAGCAGAGCTCATCATCATGGTGTGTGTAGCAGATGTACGCAAATATGACAAACATAACAAATAAATAAGAACAAAAAAAGGAAAAAATGGAGATCAGAGGTGGCTAGGCTGCTACCATTAGTCACTGGTAAGCCTCTAGTGAAAGTAACTAAGAAGTCTGACAGATCAAATAATAGTCAAACCTCTTGGGACATGATAGTGTTGATGGAGATGTGTACATTACGTGATGTTCTGCATTGGTCCGTCCTTGGGGAAATCTGGTTGATCTGGTTGAATGTTTAACTTTACAAAATTTTGTGGCACAAATTTTGATTAAGGTGGCGCGGCAGTTCAATTGTTGTCGCCTCCGAGCAAGAAGATTCTGGGTTTTTGGTTGGTTCAATAGTTATTGAGATACTTCAGCCTGGAAAAAAGTGGTGCATGCCCAACAAATCAACCATTTCGTCCTTGTTACTGTTGTTAGGGTGTGTACATAAATATGTAGATGAACATCCTCTGTACTGATTTGTCCACCTTAGCACTGGTGTGTGGAATCAGGTTGTTCATTGGTATTGGCGCTTTGGAAGTGAATGAACAGATATTCCCGTTTCATTTTGTTTTTTATGATTATGCACATATTTATGAAATGCTTTTTTAATTTTATCATTCTCTTAAATGGCTGAACCTGGGTTCTATAAACAACATCCTGTCCATTCATCGTGTTTAAAATCTCCCAGATATACAAGACAGAATGTCTTAAAACAACACATTCAAATACCTGCATGCTTCTGTGACAAGCAAAATATTGCTTTTGACAAACAAAGTGAGTGTGTTTTAGGTCGCTCTCACATCTCGGTGCCCTCATTAACAGACAGTATACTCACCAGTACACATATTTACTGCACGCACACACACGCACACACACACACACACACACACACACACACACACACACACACACACACACACACACACACACACACACAGTATGCTGAACAGTACACATATTTACTGCACACACTTCTGGGTTTTGGAGGCAGACACGGTCAACACCTTTAAGAGTAGACTTAAGACTTTCCTTTTGATAGAGCTTATAGTTAGGGCTGGCTCAGGTCATCCCTTAGTTATGCTGCTATAGATGCACTGAGCTCTTCTCTTCCTACCTCCCTCTCCATCTTCATCTGTAAACATACATGTCTCATTAATGCATGTTACTAACTTAACTTCTCCCCGAAGTTTTTGTGCTCTCTTGTCTTGTCAGGTTCTCATGGATCATGGCTGCTGCTGAGGTTCTTCATCACCATCATCATCATCATCATCATCATCATCATCTGCCCTCTGCTCTCTCTCTCTCTCTCTCTCTCTCTCTCTTTAACTCAACAGGTCATGGTGGATGACCGTCCACCAATGAGCTTGGGTCTGCTCAAGGTTTATGCCTGTTAAAACAACGTTTGTCCTTGCCACCATTGCCAAGTGCTTGCTCATGCTGGAATTGTTGGTCTCTGTAGATCTCTTCTGTCATGTAAAAGTGAGATAACTTTTGTTATGAATTGGTGCTATATAAATAAAATTTAAATTGATTCCTCCTTTTAAGCTCATTTTGTAATCAGTCATGGCACACTACACGCAGTAACAGTGTTTCAGTAACTTATAAAACATATTTTTGGTTCAGAAATGAAGGAATTGTACAAAATTATGTTTTACAGAAGTACAATGACAACATTTTATTCTGAAACTAGGTTGGCTTGAGAACAGCCTAATTAATTACTGGTGCATTTGATTTATTGAAGCTATTCCTTTCACCAGTCACTGTCCTAACTCTTTTCCATTCTCCATTTGCCTTCTTAGCTCCTCGAGATTGAACCAATCATTGCTGACTTTTCCTGAGGCCCTCTCACTTTTTGTTTCCACAGCAGTGTGCTCTTCACTATTACTGCCATTGCACTTACTGCTTAGAGGAGATCATGTTGGCCCTTGTGAGCTTTCTGGTTTCTTCTGAGGGGTTATCATCCCGAGTTCATATCGCCCAAAGCTTTGCTTCTTTCTCTCTCTGATTTCCTCTCTGTCAAAAACAGCCCAAATACTTGCACTAATATGCATGTTTTTAAACAATACTAACATTTTCATATGCACATTGAACGCTCTGCTGGTCACAATAATTTGTCCTCCTCTGCCATCACGTTCAGTTCAAGAAGTGAATCCAAATGCAGGCGTGATGATAGTGAACTTAACTTACAGAACAGGCAGTTTATCAAATGGTTAATAACAAAAGGTAGCTGAGGAATCCAGACAAGAAACAAACTCAGTCTAACAAAAGTCCAACAAACTGTAGTCTAACAAAGTCAAAACAAAAGAATTGTTACTGTCCACTTGAAACAGGAGCAGGAACACAAGGAGAAGCACAGGGACCACACAAATACAGGACATGACCTGATGCTGACACCAAGTAACACAGGAATTAAACACAGAGTGAAAACAGAACAATAAGACACAGGTGCATATATTATTACTGTCATTATTGTTACCATATCTCCATTACAGTTTATAGTTAGTTTATGATTTGCTGCTGCTGTGCATCTGTGTCTCTCTATCTCTATCACAGATTGCTCATTCACTGTAATTCATTGTCATTTTATCATTCATTGTAATTGTACAATATGTCTGTGTTGATTTGTTCTGTACACGTGACATCAGTTATATGAATATTAAATGAGCAGTCAGTATTCTCACAGAGTAACTGGATGAAAAGTTTGATATTAATGTCAACTCTGAGCAGAGATAGCTGTTAGACAAGGTTAGCTTAGGTCATTTCTTTGTTTAAAAAGGAGACAGCAAAACCTAAAAGCAAATAATATTATAAAGAGTACGGTCTAGACCTGCTCTCTATGAAAAGTGTCATGAGATAACTTTTGTTATGATATGGAGCTATATAAATAAAATTGAATTGAATTGAAAACCACCAAGTGGACTTCAGGGTGTGTTTCAGTAATGCCACAAGAGGGCAACAACAACAGTAAACTGTGAGTGAGTCCTCTGTGAAGAAACAAAGCAAACAGACTGAAACACACTGTCTGAACATGTTCAGCTGTTTAAGCAGGTTTGGAAAGGAAACTTTACGTTTAAGTAAAGTATAGAAAAAGTGTATTATTATGTTGTTTGTCATTTGTTGCAGAAATAAGTGTGATGCCCATATGCCATAGAGAAAAAAAAGCAAAGTACCAGCCAAATGTTAAGAAGTGGAAGATGTGATGGTGATCTTGACGTAAGAGAGGACCCAGTTATGACAACAATGCTGGCTGGAAAAAAATCCTGAAATTCCCCTAACCCTGACTGGGAAGTTTTCAGTGTTCAGTCTTCCTGCTACTTTCTGATTCTACTGCAGAGAAGCTACCAAACTCAGAAATCAAAAATGAATGGCTAATGCCTAAGATTAGAGCTGACATGAATGTTTCACACAGCTTAAGTTGCAGACATATGGTCTAATTAGATCAATGGAAATCTGGACTTTAACAGTGTAACACTGATCATTTGCTCCCAACAGACATGAGTTATCTCGCCTGTTGCTAGAGAGCTTTGTCATTTGAACATAAATATTGTTTTGAGGAATTTGCTGAACCAACTGTTGTGTGTATAGCTATGGTCTACTGCAGTAACTTATTTTTGGGTTACCTGTCTAACCCAGATTTGTGCACCAGCATCAAGATGAAGTCTAAGACAGAACAGTCCTGAACAGGACGGACTGCATGCTGGAGTCAGGCCAGCTTGGTTCATGGTATGTGAAAAGCAGGGAGGATCCTCTTTAAACCAGGAAACAGTTTGAGATCACTCACCTGAACCAGCTCTTGTACGCACACGTCTTTATCAAAACAAGATGAAAAAGTTATTTTTTTGCTTCTCTTCTGTCACATCTCATCAGCAGGTAAGATCACATTTTAAATCTTTACTTTTAGCTCTTTGCTTCATTTTCCACTCAGCTCTGCATTTTGTTCCAAGGACACACAATTTACTTTTACCTTGTAGGGGATTCCAAATGGTTTAAATGGGCACCAAATTGTGTAGGTTCAATCCCTTAGCTTTGGTGATCAGGAAATATATTATATAATATAAATATAACCATGACTAATAACTTGAATTAATACTGAAGTTCCTTTGATTGATTTCAGCCTCATAAAATACACTAAACTATTCATTCAGAATGCTGATTAATAATTCAGTTAATAACTACAACCAAAATTACCGTGTGTGCTCAGCGTGCACGACCATGAAACACGTGTTACATCAGAGGCACACACATTCTTTCTGGCATGCAGCCTGACATGTCCACTCCCCCTCTCTCTCTCTCTCTCTATCTCTCACACACACACACACACACACACACACACACACACACACACACACACACACACACACACACACACACACACACACACTCACTCACACTCTCACCTTTTGTTTATTAGAATACATGTAAATGATCATATTTTGTATCTATGCTTTCATTATCTTGTTAATAAATGACTGTGTTTATACGTGCTGGTCTGTTTTGTGTTGCACAAGAGCAAATGCTGCTAACCTCTTCTGCGCCGAACTCCAAATCCTTCAACCTATACTTTATATGCTAATTTTGGTTGTAATTAGTAACTTAAATATTAATCATAGTTTCAATAAATGAATATTTTAATGTATTTTATGAGACTCAGATCAATTAAATAATTGGTGATCATTTCCCTACTTTATGCATGGTGGCCCGAGGAACTGTCATATTAATCAAACTTATTATTTATGATTATCCTTGATAATCCTAATAACCATAGCTAATTGATTCCCCAACACAGTTTGGTGCCCATTTAAACCATCTGGAATCCCCAACAGCCTTAACCTGATAAGCCTGATGTCTTTCAGCTGAATCACACTGAAATACATCATGTTTATGAAGATGTGTATCTATACTAAATACATAAACCTTGTTTTGCAGTGAAACACTCCCTTAAGTATTTCATAACTGCATCTACTGGAGTCACAAACGTCCCAGAGCTTGTGGCAGTTGCTTTGGTTGATGGAGTTTCGATAGGTTACTGTGACAGCAACAAAAAGGCAGTAGAGCCAAAGCAGGACTGGGCGAAGAAACTTTTAGAACACGATCCTCAGCACTTTGAGCGATACATTGATGAGTGTTTCAATTATCAGCCAAACTTCTTCAAAACCAGGATTAATAATTTGAAGCAGCGCTTCAACCAAAGTGGAGGTAAAGTATTGATTCATGTTATGTTAGCACTGATTATCTGCCCTTGAATCATGAATACTGGGAGAATGGTAGTGTGTCACACAATGCACAATATCTTATAAGATCATTAATCATTGTTAATTGCAGTCTGTCTCTCTATCAGATGTCCACATTTTACAGAGGGTGTTGGGCTGTGAGTGGGATGATGAAACTGAGAGGTTATCGTGTATTGCAGTATGGTTATGATGGAGAAGACTTCATAGCATTGGACCTGAAAACATTGACATGGATCGCTCCGAAACTACAATCCTTCACCACCAAACTGAGATGGGATGCTGAGAAAGCTAGAATCAGATACAATGAGAATTACCTCACTGAGATTTGTCCTGTGTGGCTGAAGAAGTATGTGACCCTTGCCAAGAGCTCTCTGATGAGAACAGGTAGAATCACATGACCTGATGTTCATATAACCTGAACTACCATTGGATTATCACTCCAATTAGTTTTCCCATATATGTTTCCTGTATCACAAAATTATTTATATCATCTTTTATATCATCTTAAATTCAGTGTTTCAGGGGTTTGAGACTGTGAGCCGGACAAAACAAGAAATCAATGATGACTGAATCTTGATTTCTCCCTCTTGGATTTCTTTATGTTCCTGTTTTCTTTCCTGTTCCTTTCCTCTCTCCAGAGCTTCCCTCAGTGTCTCTCCTCCAGAAGACTCCCTCCTCTCCAGTCACCTGCCACGCTACAGGTTTCTACCCTGACAGAGCCATGCTGTTCTGGAGGAAAGATGGAGATGAGCTTCATGAGGACGTGGACCATGGAGAGATCCTCCCAACCATGATGGAACCTTCCAGATGAGCTGACTTGAAACTTCATCAGTCACGCCTGAAGACTGGAGGAGGTACGACTGTGTGTTTCATCTCTCTGGTGTAGAAGACGACATCGTCACCAGACTGGACAAAGCAGAGATCAGGACCAACTGGGGTAAGACTGGGATTAGAGGGTGCTGAATGGGTCTGCATGTTGGACTCTCCTGTGCATTTCTGTTAAGAAAAACCAAAAACAAAAAAACGAGTGTAACTGGTATGTTTTGGTACACTGTGGAAATACTTCTGTCAGAGAATCATTTGTTGTAGGAAGACTTGTTTTATTCCAGAATCTAGTTTACAGGTATTGCATGGGTGTATGTATCATATGTATGACAGCCCATATTGTCTCAGGTCAGTAAGATTGTGATGATAACTGCATGGATGCAATACCACAGGGTTCAGCTCATTACCGTCATTTCACTTTACCTAGTTGAGCAGTTCATGTTATGGATTACTAGTCAAATAGAGCTGCATGCCAACACCACCAAATGCATTAAATGCAAGATAATACATAAATTAACTTTTGACGAGGCACACATTAATTGAAAACCATTTTAGGTGATGACCTAATGAAGCTGATGGAGAGAATGCCAAGGGTGCGCAGAACAAAACGTGTCTATAAGATCCAATCTAAAATATAAAACATATTCTGGTTTGTTTACCAAATGATTCCATATAACCAGATAACAAATGCAGTTAATCCAGATAACAAAGCTGAATATGAAGCTTTGTCCAAATCGCTGGATGAATGTACTTCTGTTCTAACCTGCTTTATCTGTACTGATTTAACAGAGAAGCCGAGTCACATGACCGTCCCCATCACTGCTGCAGGGCTTGTTCTTGCTCTCGTCCTCATTGCTATCACTGGATTCATCATTTACCAAAAGAAGAAAGGTGAGAGAGAAAAATCAAAAGATTATCTGCTTTATTGACTTTTTCAGCAGTTTACCAACAGGAACTCTGTAAGGCTCACAGCCTGTCGGTCATGATAATATGATTATGCCATAATGATGTAGAAGAGAAGTGATAAGGAAAGAAAGAAAGTAAGGACTAAACAGAAGGAAAAGAAGTTTGAGTGAGTAGAAGAGAAGATCATCTCACATTAAAAACTGTTACTAAATTTTTTGTCTTTTTTTTATTTCAGCCAAACGTCCTCCATCTTGTAAGTAAAACGTACCTTTATTTTATTTAGATTAAAACGGGTTTAGATTATTGTGCAGATGAACTTTTTAAAGACTGTTTCCTGTATTTCATGTTTATAAAAGTTCAGTGTGAGTGAACTTTACACAGTTTAACAGTTTGTTTCTGATCTTACAGGTCCTGATGGCTCCGAGCTCTCTGATAAACTGAATCCAGATCCATCCACCTGAATGATGAACACACTGAGTGAGTTACTCACGGCACATTATATAATTTGACACGACTAAAATTAAGATTTATTTTAGTCAAATCAAATCAAATCAAATTTTATTTGTATAGCCCAAAGTCACAAAATGCATTTGCCTCGGAGGGCTTTACAATCTGTACAGGGAGTGACACCCTCTGTCCTTAGACCCTCGGTTCGTGAGGAGGAAAACTTGCCCACAAAAACCCTTTTAACAGGGAAAAAAGGTGGAAGAAACCTCAGGAAGAGCCACAGAGGAGGGATCCCTCTCCCAGGACGGACAGACGTGCAATAGATGTCACATGTACAGAACAAATCAACACAAACATATTGTACAATTACAATGAATGATAAAATGACAATGAATTACAATGAATGATAAAATGACCACAGTAGCAGATATGGTAGCAATAATGACAGTAATAATATATGTAGTGGACGTGCGCAGGATCACAGCAGCAGCCACGATCCACGAGAACCTGCTGGACGAGAGAGCACAGAAACTCCGAGGAAGTTCGGTTAATAGCATGCATTAATGAGACATGTATGTCCACTGATGGTGAGAGAGAGAGAGGGAGGAGAGTCCCCGGCAGTCTAGTCCTATGGCAGCATAACTAAGGGATGACCTGAGCCAGCCCTAACTATAAGCTCTATCAAAAGGAAAGTCTTAAGTCTCTCTTAAAAGTGTTGACCGTGTCTGCCTCCGAACCTGGAATGGTAGTCATTTACAACCTCCTCCAACTAACCGTTGCAAGGGGAGTTCTATTGTTGTGCTTGAAATATAAATGTCATTGTTTTATTAGAATTGATTTTTAAATTGCTTTTAATTATGTCTGCATGTTTTTTCATAAATCTTTTTTATTATTTTACGATTCATTTTACATTGATGCAATAATGTTAATGTTAAATGTGTTTGTCACATTTTGAATATTTAATGGTTTTGGAATATCTACTTAAATAACAGGTTTCTGTAAACAGGTAGGCACAGAATACAGTTCTCAAAATCACCTCTTATGATGGATTATTGAAATGTTCTTTTGTTTGTCAGATAAGTCATTCATGAAAGGTTCCTCATATCACAGAGGTTACTAACTAGTAGCTTGTTGTAAGTTTGTAAGTAGTTGAACCAGATACAGTGTAGGCACTGATGGTGGCTGGGCTACACATGCATATTAAGTTGCTTATAAAGTCAGTTAGGTCAGCCAAATGATCCTGAGCAGATGGGATGTAGATTTAAGTTCGGGTCAGGTGAATGATTTAAAGGCAACTTAAAGGCAGAGTGAGCAGGATCTGTCTGTTACACAGACAGCACAACGTTTATAGTTGGCCCCTTCTGCTCAGCTCATCTTTTTTAGCTTGAAACGTGTAACAGACTTTAAGGTAAGTGTCCTCTCGTTTGGAAGGTGAGCTGGATCCCACTCATTCTGCCTTTGCAGATATATTACAGGTTAGAGAATGGTGTCTCCTGTCAGAGGGCTCGTTATCTTTGTGGTGGCACAGCCTGGTACACACTGCAGTATTGATGGACATGAATCAATGTCTAAATGACATGTTATTACTTTCTTGATGATGTTTCACTGTTGAATAAACTTCTCAACTTTCAAACATTTGGCTCTTTGACTATCTATGACTGTAGTTGCAGATGAGAAGATTGATGTTTATATATATATATATATATTTGTGTGTATGTGTGTGTGTGTGTGTGTGTGTGTGTGTATACCACTTTGTGATGGATAGACAACTGGGTCAGAGCATCTCCAAAACTGCAGCTCTTGTGGGGTCAGTACCTACCAAAAGAAGTCAGTGGAAGGAAAGCGGACTGACGACAGGGTCAGGGGTGGCTCATTGATGCAAGTGGTAAGCAAAGGCTGGCCGATGTGGTCCGATCTAACAGACATGCTAGAAGTTCATGCTGGCTCTCATAGGAAGGTGTCAGAACACATAGTCCATCACAGTTTGCTGCATATGGGGCTGCACAGCACCAGACCAGTCAATGCTGACCCTATCCACTGCCAAAAACACCAACAATGGACACGTGAGCATCAGGACTGTGCTGTAGCAATGGAAGAAGGTGGCCTGGTCTGATGAATCACATTTTCTTTTAATATCATAATTCAAGATTCAAGATCTCTTTATTGTCATTTCACAGTACTGTAAAATGAAACTATGAGCAGAAACTCACAGACTAAAAACACCACAGAATAAATTAAATAAGAAGATAAATAAATAAATAAGTCTGATAAGTCTAATTTGAGAATTAGTGGGATTAGTTTGATTCTAAGTTCAGTCGTCTGATGGCAGTGGGGTAGAAGCTCTTTGAAACCTTGCAGTCTTGGTCCATAGATCGGTACCTCCTGCCAGAGGGGAGAAGGGAGAACAGACTGTGGCCAGGATGGGTGGGGTCTTTGATGATGCCTTGTTCGTTGTTTGTTCAAATTCACTTGTAAAAAAAAAAAGTTATATTATGTCTGAATAAATCCTTAGATGGGTGTACTTCTGTTCTAACCTGCTTTATCTGCACAAGTTTTATTTTTATTTAACAGAGAAGCCGAGTCACATGACTGTCCCCATCACTGCTGCAGTGCTTGTTCCTGCTCCCGTCCTCATCGCTGTCACTGGATTCATCATTTACAAAAAGATGAGAGGTGAGAGAGAAAATGGAAAGTAGGCCTACTTTGATTTTAGTCTTTGAGTTGATGTTTTTTTATCCAGGTAGAAAAATTTAAACAAGCTTTAGTTCCCTGAACTCAACAATTTGAAGCATCCAGCAGTGACTGTGTAAGGCTCAGTTAGATTTACATACAAAACACTACACACAGCTGCATACCGGGGCGAAACGGTGGCAGTAACAATTGAAATAAATACAGGACAAACTGATCATCTTTCAATCATGGCAATTTATGAATACCGATATAAACAAACATTATAATTGTAGATGAAATATATATGTACATAAAATAAGTAGTATAATATAATAATAAGTTAACAAGCTACCCAGCATTATGTGAAGTAAAGTAGTGACAGGTTAGCTCGAGATGTTAAAGTAGATCTTGATATATGACCCCTGTTAAGGTCAGGTATTAAAGCAGCTCCTAGTTACCATTAAGTTAAAATATACTTTATTGATCCCACACAGGACATTCACTTGTTACAGCAGTTCACAGTGCACAAGGTGGATGAGGGAGAAAATAAAATAAAAGTCATCTGGACAAAAAGTAGTGACTGATCTGTGTGTGTGTGTGAGACACATCAGGAGTTTCTGTCAGTCTGTGCAGCAATCACAGATCACACACATCACTCATCGACAGAAACACCTGCTGCACACACACACGCACACGCCTCCATCACACTAATGCGCGTGCATCGGTAGTCATGGAGACAGGAAGGGGGCGTGGCCTGGGTGACCAGCGCTGCAGTTCTGTGGAACTGCTCATTCGAGCTTGACTGGACATGAGTTAGGCTGCAGAGAAAGGTCTCTGTCGGAAAGTTGAAGTGGACTGGAAAGTTAAACTGTTGGACTGAGCTGAATAAAACCCAGAGAGAAAAATGGACCTGCTGGAAAGTTTCCCTAACACAGCCCCTGTTTCGGAGCCCTGCTGAGCAGAGTCAGGCGGTGGATCTTCAATTTGACAAGTAAGACATCTTTTAAATTTATGAAATCATCTTCCTGAAAGTCCTAAATCAGTTTCAGGACAAAATAATATTTAATTCATGTCAATTGTTGAATATAAAAATAGAAAATCGACAGAATTTGAACCGGCTTATTAGGAAAACACTTTTTGGTGACGTTTTCTCTGTAAAATGATTATTAGCTGGTAGAAATGACTGAATGTCCGGGACAGCTGGAAAATGTGTCAACAGTTGTGTAGTAATGTAAAAATACGTTTCATTTTATTTGAGGGCATCAATACACATTTATCATGAACATTTATGGAAAAAGATGGCGACCGTTCCATATTTCGAATCAGACCAAGAATCTATTTTCTCTGTCACCATGGAGATGGAACGTTTAGGAGCGAACATGTTCTGATTTATTTTAAAAGTATCATTTAAATTTCAGTTGATTTGAATGGTCACATAGAAACATGCAGGTACAGTCAGAGCACACTGGAAAAGTTTCACATGTGAACTAACTGTGCTGAAGATGCAGACAGATCAATATTGTTCTGACTGTTGTTTGTCTGTGCTTTCATCTGACTGTCATTTGTCAAGAAGCACACATTGTTTTGAGCTTATGTCGTTATTAATTATGCATGATTTCATCAACGTACCCACGTAGCGTACCTAATGGCGTACACAATGGGCTGGTATTAGATTTTCACTAAACGGTTACCACAGGATATTGATATTATTATATGATTATATAATTAATTAGTGTTTAGTCTCTTCTTCTCTCAGTTGAGTTTGTAACCAAAGCTACACAAAGAAACGATGAGCTGGATTACTGACAAGACATTATTAGAGGTGTATTCTAAATATGATTTGAATCTTTCATTTCATTAAATAATAATACTGGCCAATACTGGTATATAGCGATACCCATAGTGCACATGAAAACGTTAACACAACGTATTACAAACATAATCTGAACCACCTGTTCCCACCTACGCAAGATTATTCCATTTTCCATTTTTAATAGAACTAAAATATGATGCAGTGTGACAGAGTTATGGCTCGTTGTTCAGACAACATTTTATTGTAGAAACAAGATATGTTTTCATAATCAGAAGCAGGACTGTGAGCAGGGTTATTATGTGGATTTAAACTAACTGATTGTTCCCTCACTGAGCAGTGACAGTCATACTGAATGTCAGATAACTAAATGTGACTGAATACAGCTTCATCTCTTGAACTCTTTGGTTCCTCATTACTGCTACACTCTGCTTATTAAACTGAAGATACAGATGAATATGATTTGGATCACTTCCTCACAGTTTAACATGTGCTGCAGACAGTTAGTGCACTGTCCTCCAGTCAGCATAGTTAATGTAGGTCCACAGAAGTGTAAAGACTTTCCTGATGTGACGTGTGCCAACAGTAGATGAAGACTGTATGTTTCTATGTTCCAGGAGATTGTCTGTGGTCTCCTCAGCGCTGATATTTAACTGTCAACTGAAGATCAGATTGTTGTCTGCTGTCTGTGTTTAACTGCTTGTCTTTTGATGCAGGAGACTCAACCTGTCAACTGGTGTCATGGCACAGCGATGAGGTAGACGGACAGGTCAAATTTTATTCTTATTTTTCGTGACGTGATTTTGATCAAAGACACTTTCTGTTTAAAAGAAGCTTTGTTTGAAATAAATGCTTGGCAGTACATGTTTACTGACTGTACGTGCAGTATACTGGGCAGTACACATATTTACTGAGGTCACACGCAGTATACTGGGCAGTACACATATTTACTGACTGTACGTGCAGAATACTGGGCAGTACACACATTTCTTGATTGTACATGCAGTATGTTGGAAAGTACACATATTTACTGAGTGCACGCATAGGCGCAATATACTGGGCAGTACTGCCTGTACACTCAGTATATTACTGACTGTACACTCAGTAAATATGAGTACTGCCCAGTATACTGCACGCAACTGAGTAATATGTACTGCCCAGTATACCGCGAGTGCACTCAGGAAATATGTGTACTCCCCAGTATACTGCGCTGTGTGTACTCAGTGAACATGAGTACTGCCCAGTGCAGTATACTGGGCACTACACATATTTACTGAGTGCACGTATACTGGGTAGTACTCATATTTACTGAGTGTATGCCGCAGTATACAAGGCAGTACACATATTAACTGAATGTACGACATGCAGTATACCGCGCAGTACTCATATTTATTGAGTGTATGCGCAGTATACTGGGCATTACATACATTGACTGAATGTATGCTAAGTATACTGGGCAGTACACATATTTACTGACTGTACGTGCAGAATACTGGGCAGTACACATTTCTTGATTGTACATGCAGTATATTGGGAAGTACACATATTTACTGAGTGCACGCACAGGCACAGTATACTGGGCAGTACTGCTTGTATGCTCAGTATATTACTGATTGTACACTCAAAAAGAGCACTTCCAGTATACTGTGCATGCACTCAGTATATGTGTACTGCCCAGTATACTGCGCCTGTGCGTGCACTCAGTGAACATGAGTACTGCCCAGTATACTGCGAGTGCACTCAGTAAATATGTTTACAGCCCAGTATACTGCGCATGTGCGTACACTCAGTAAATGTGTCCTGCCCAGTATACTGCACATACACTCAGTAAATATGTGTACTGCCCAGCATACTGCGTCTGTGCACACAGTAAAAATGTGTACTGCCCAGTACACTTCTTGTGTACTCAAGTAAACATGTGTACTGCCCGGTATACTGTGCATACACTGAGTAAATATGTGTACTGCTCAGTATACTGTGCATACACTGAGTAAATATGTGTACTGCTCAGTATACTGTGTGTGTACTCAGTAAATATGTGTACTGCCCAATATACTGCACATGCACTCTGTAAATATGTGCACTGCCCAGTATACGCGCTGCACTCAGTATATGTTTACACCCCAGTATACCTCGTGCACTCAGTAAATATGTGTACTGCCCAGTATACTGCACCTGTGCATACACTCAGTAAATTTGTGTACTGCCAAGTATACTGCGCTGTGCATGCACTCAGTAAATATGCGATTACCCAGTATACTGCACGTAAACTCAGTAAATATGTGTACTGACCAGTAAAATGCACACGCACTCAGTAAGTATGTGTACTGCCCAGCATACTGCGCCTTTGCATACAGTCAGTAAATATGTGTACTGCCCAGTACACTACACGTACACTCAGTAAGTATGTGTACTGCCCAGCATACTGCGCCTGTACGTGCACTCAGTAAACCTGTGTACTGCCCAGTATACTGTGAGTGCACTCAGTAAATATGAGTACTGCCCAGTATACTGTGAGTGCACTCAGTAAATATGTGTACTGCCCAGTATACTGTGAGTGCACTCAGTAAACATGTGTACTGCCCAGCATACTGCGCCTGCAGTCAGTAATATGTGTATTGCCCAGTATACTGCGTCTGTGCACACAGTAAAATGTGTACTTCCAGTATACTGTCCCTGCACTCAGTGAATATGAGTACGCAGTATACTGAGCAGTACACATAGTTACTGATTACGCAGAGTATACTGGGCAGTACACATATTTACTGAGTGCAGGTACAGTATACTAAGCAGTACACACATTTATTGAGGTCATGCGGAGTATGCTGCAGCACACATAGACTGACTGTGGTGCAGTATACTGGGGTACACATTTCTTGATTGTACATGCAGTATATTGGTATATTTACTGAGTGCACACACAGTCGCAGTATACTGGGCAGTACTGCCTGTACACTCAGTATATAACTGACTGTGCACTCAGTAAATATGAGTACTTCCCAGTATTTTGTACTGTCCAGTATACTGCGGTGCATACATTCAGTAAATTTGTGTACTGCCTAGTATACTGCGCCTACGCATGCACTCACGAAATATGTGTACTGCCCAATATACTGCACCTGTGCGAGCACTCATTAAATATGAGTACTGCCCAGTATACTCCTCGTGCACTCAGTAAATTTGCTTACTGCCCAGTATACTGTGCATGTACGTACACTCAGTAAATATGTGTACTGCCCAGTATACTGCGTCTGTGCACACAGTAAAAATGTGTACTGCCCAGTATACTGTCCGTACACTCAGTGAATATGAGTACTGCCCAGTACACATCTCGTGTACTCAGTAAATATGTGTACTGCCCGTATATTGGCTGGCACTCAGTAAATATGTGTACTGCCCAGTATACTGTGCATACGCTGAGCAAATATGTATACTGCCCAGTATACTGCGCGTGTGCTCAGTAAATATGTGTACTGCCCAGTATCCTACACACACATTTACTGAGTGCACGGTCAGGCGCAGTATACTGGGCAGTACACATTTACTGAGTGCACGCGCAGTATACTGGGCAGTACACATATATACAGAGTGCATGGAAAGGCGCATACTGGGTACATATATTGAATGAATGTATGCTATGTATACTGGGCAGTAGAGATATTTACTAAGTATACGCCAAGAGTACACTGGGTAGTACACATGTTTACTCAGTGCACACGCAGTATACTGGGCAGTACATATTTACTGACGGTACATGCAGTATACTGGGCAGTACACACATTTACTGAGTGCACGCACAGGCAGTATACTTGGCAGTACTGCTTGTATGCTCAGTATATTACTGACTGTACACTCAGTAAATATGAGTACCTCCCAGTATACTGTGCTGCACTCAATAAACGCGGTACTGCCCAATATACTGCACGTGTACTCAGTAAATATGTTTACTGCTGAGTACATTGTGTGTGCACTCAATACGTACTGCCCAGTATACTGCGACTTTGCGTACACTCAATAAATATGTGTACTGCCCAATATACTGCATGTGTACTCAGTAAATATGTGTACTGCTGAGTACATTGTGTGTGTGCACTCAATATGTGTACTGCCCAGTATACTGCGACTGTGCGTACACTCATTAATTATGTGTACTGTCCAGTATACTGTGCGTACACTCAGTAAATATGTGTACTTTCCAGTATACTGTGCCTGTGCGTACACTCATTAAATATGTGTACTGTCCAGTATACTGCGCTAGCACTCAGTAAACCTGTACTGCCCAGTATACTGCGCATACACTCAGTAAATATGTGTACTGCCCAATATACTGCATGTGTACTCAGTAAATATGTGTACTGCTGAGTACATTTTGTGTGTACACTCAATATGTGCACTGCCCAGTATACTGCGCCTGTGCGTACACTCATTAAATATGTGTACTGTCCAGTATACTGTGCGTACACTCAGTAAATATGTATACTGCACAGTATACTGCGACTGTCGTGCACTCATTAAATATGTGTACTGCCCTATATACTGCATCGTGCACTCAGTCAATATGTGTACTGCTCACTATACTTCATGTACAGTTTGTAAGTATGTGTACTTCCCAGTATACTGCCTGTGCGTACACTCAGTAAATGTGTCCTGCCTATTATACTGCGCGTACACTGCCCAGTACTGCCCAGTACAATGCGCATGCACTCAGTAATTATGTGTACTGCCCAGCATACTGCGCCTGTGCATACACTGAGTAAATTTGAGTACTTCCCAGTATACTCCTCGTGCACTTAGTAAATGTTTACTGCCCAGTATACTACGCATACACTCAGTAAATATGAGTACTTCCCAGTATACTGCGAGTGCACACAGTAAAAATGTGTACTGCCCAGTATACTGACCGTGCACTCAGTGAATATGTCTACTGCCCAGCATACTGTGCATACACTGAGCAAATATGTATACTGCCCAGCATACTGCACGTGTACTCAGTAAATATGTGTACTGCCCAGTATCCTACACACACATTTACTAAGTGCACAGACAGGTGCAGTATACTGGGCAGTACACATTTACGGAGTGCACGCGCAGTATACTGGGCAGTACACATATTTACTGAGCAGACACACTGTAATGGGCAGTACACATATTTACTGAGTTCACGCAGTATACTGAGCAGTACATATTTATTGAGTGCACGACAGTATACTGGGCAATACACATATATACTGAGTGCACACGCATTATACTGGGCAGTACACATATTTACTCAGTGCACCATTGGCACAGTATACTTGGCAGTACTGCTTGTATGCTCAGTATATTACTGACTGTACACTCAGTAAATATGAGTACTTCCCAGTATACTGCGTGCACTCAATAAATATGTGTACTGCCCAATATACTGCATGTGTATTCAGTAAATATGTTTACTGCTGAGTACATTGTGTGTGTGGACTCAATATGTGTACTGTCCAGTATACTGCGGCTGTGCGTACACTTATTAAATATGTGTACTGTCCAGTATACTGTGCACTCAGTAAATATGTGTACTGCCCAGTATATTATGCATGCGTACACTCAATAAATATGTGTACTGCTGAGTACATTGTGTGTGTGCACTCAATATGTGTACTGCCCAGTATACTGCGCCTGTATCGTACACTCATTAAATATGTGTAGTTCTCAGTGTACTGCACTTACACTCAGGAAATATGTGTACTGCCCTATACTGCGCCTGTGCGCACTCTGTAAATATGTGTACTGCCCAGTAGCAGTACTCGTATTGAATGAGTGCACGGACTTTACACTGTACTGGCAGTACACATTTACTGAGTGTACGCACAGGCGCAGTATACTGAGCAGTACACATAGTTACTGAGTGTGCGCAGTATACTAAGCAGTACACATATTTATTGAGTTCATGTGCAGTATACTGGGCAATGCACATATTTACTGACTGTACGCAGAGAATACTGACAGTACACATATTTACTGACTGTACGCAGTATACTCGGCAGTATACATATTTACTGAATATACGCAGTATACTGGACAGTACACATATTTACTGACTGTACGTGCAGTATACTCGCAGTATACATATTTACTGACTGTATCGTGCAGAATACTGGGTACACGCATTTCTTCATTGTACATGCAGTATATTGGAAGTACACATATTTACTGACTGTACGTGCAGAATACTGCAGTACACATTTCTTGATTGTACATGCAGTATATTGGAAGTACATATTTACTGAGTGCACGACAGTCGCAGTATACTGGGCAGTACTGCCTGTACGCTCAGTATATTACTGACTGTACACTCAGTAACTATGAGTACTTCCAGTATTTTTGCGTGCACTCTGTATATTTTGTACTGTCCAGAATACCTGCGATGGCGACATTCAGGAAATATGTGTACTGCCCAATATACTGCGCCTGTGCGAGCACTCATTAAATATATGTACTGCCCAGTATATCTGCATGCACTAAGTAAATATGTGCTGCCCAGTATACGACGATACACTCAGTAAATATGAGTACTGGCCAGTATACCAAGAGTGCACTCAGTAAATATGAGTACTGCTCAGTATACTGCACGTGCACTCAGTAAATATGAGTACTGCTTAGTATACTGCTCGTGCACTCAGTAAATATGTGTATTACCCAGTGTACTGCGCGTGTACTCAGTAAATATGTACTGCCCAGTATACTGCGCATGCATTCAGTAAATGTGTATTGCCCATACTGCGCTTGTGCATACACTCAGTAAATATGAGTACTGCCCAGTATACTGCACGCACTCCAAACATGTGTACTGCCCAGTATACTTTGCATACACTGAGCAAATATGTATACTGCCCAGTATACTGCGCACACACTCAGTAAATATGTGTACTTCCCAGTATACTGCGTGCACTCAGTAAACATGAGTACTGCCTAGTATACTGTGTCTGTGTCCCTTCATTGGCTTCTGTCCTTAATAGAATTGATTTTAAACTTTAATGTTTGTTTTTAAAGCTCTAACGGCCTCACCCATCGTATTTATCTGAGCTTTAACTGTCCGCAATCCTGGTAGAGCTCTGAGGTCCACAAATCAACTTTTGCTGGAAGTGCCCAGGTCAAAATATAAACACTGGGGTGACCGAGCTCTTTTCCGTCACGCCCCAGGCTCTGGAATAAGCTCCCATCGAGGCGCTTGTTTCTGACCTGGGCCTTTTAAATCCAGGCTAAAACCCACTTATTTAGGATGCTTTTAATACCCAGTAGTATGCTGACACTTTTATCTATTTTATTCGATTTTGTTGTATTTTATTGTTTTCACTGTTCCTTTATTGTTTCTTATTTGTTTGTTTTTACTTATTGTTCTCTTTATTTATTATCTGCTGTAAAGCACTTTTGGTACACCAAAGGACTGTTGTAAAGGGCTGTATAAATAAAGTACATTTACATTTTACAAGTACATTTACATACACTCAGTAAATATAAGTACTGCCCAGTATACTGCGTGTGCACTCAGTAAACATGTACTGCCCAGTATTTTATGCACACTCAGTAAATATGTGTACTGCCCAGTATACTTGCATGTATGCGCACTCAGTAAACATGTGTACTGCCCAGTATACTGCGTCTGTGCACAAAGTAAAAATGTGTCCTGCACTCAGTGAATATGAGTACTGCCCAGTACACTTCTCGGTACTCAGTAAATATGTATACTGCCCAGTATATTGGCTGGCACTCAGTAAATATGTGTACTGCCCAGTATACTGTGCATACGCTGAGCAATATATGTATGCCCAGTATACTGCGTGTGTGCTCAGTAAATATGTACTGCCCAGTATCCTACACACACATTTACTGAGTGCACGGACAGGCGAGTATACTGGCAGTACACATATTTACTGAGTGCAGACTACATACTGGGCAGTACACATAGCCACTGAGTGTTCGCGCTGTGCACTCAGTAAATGTGTCCTGCCTATTATACTATGCAGGCACTCAGTAAATATGTGTACTGCCCAGTACTGTGCATACACTCAGTAATATGTGTACTGCCCAGTATACTGTGCCTCTGCAGACACTGAGTAAATTTAGTACTGCCCAGTATTCTCGTGCACTCAGTAAATGTGTACTGCCCATACTCGCGCATGGCACTCAGTAAATATGTGTACGTCATGCAGCACTCAGTAAATATGTGTACTGCCAGTAGCAGTACTCATATTGACTGAATGCACGGACTTTACACTGGGCAGTACACAGTTTTATTGTGTGTACGCTGCGTGAGGATACTGGGCATACACATATTTACTGAGTGCACGAGGAGTATACTGCATTACTCATATTTACTGAGTGCACGCCAGAGGCGAGTATACTGTGCCCAGTAGCAGTACTCATATTGACTGAGTGCACGGACTTCACACTGGGCAGTACACACTTTTACTGTGTGTACACGAGATACTGTAGTACATATTTACTGAGTACACGCGCAGTACACTGGGCAGTATTCATATTTACTGAGTGCATGCATAGCGCATATACTGGCAGTACACATATTTACTGAGTGCAGCGCAGTATGCTGGGCAGTACACATATTTACTGAATGTACGCACACGCGCAGTATACTGCACAGTACTCATATTTATTGAGTGCACGCGCGGTATACTGGCATTATATTTACTGAGTGCACGGTTAGATAGTGGCAGTACATATTTACTCAGCACGCCAGTATACTGGCAGTACATATTTACTGAGTGTACGTGCAGAATATCGCGCAGTACACGCATTACTGACTGTATGCGGTAGTATACTGGGCGTACACATTTCTTGATTGTACATGCAGTATATTGGGAAGTACACATATTTACTGAGTGCACGCACAGGCGCAGTATACTGGGCACTGCCTGTACGCTCAGTATATTACTGACTGTACACTCAGTAAATATGAGTACTTCCCAGTATTTTGTGTGTGCACTCTGTATATTTTGTACTGTCCAGAATACTGCGTATGTGCATACATTCAGTAAATTGTACTGCCTAGTATACTGCGCTCACGCATGCACTCAGTAAATATGTGTACTGCCCAATATACCGCGCCTGTGCTAGCACTCATTAAATATATGTACTGCCCAGTATACTGCACATGCACTAAGTAAATATGTGTACTGCCCAGTATACTACGCATAAACTCAGTAAACATGAGTACTGGCCAGTATACTGCCCGTGCACTCTGTAAATACGTGTACTGCCCAGTATACTGCGTCTATGCGTGCAATCATTAAATATGTGTACTGCCCAGTGTACTGTGCGTGCACTCAGTAAATGTGTACTGCCCAGTATACTGCGTGTGCACACAGTCAGTAAATACGTGTGTTATCCAGTATACTTTCACGTACAGTCAGTAAATATGTGAACTGCCAAATATGCTGTGTGTGCACTCAGTAAATGTGTACTGCTTAGTATACTGCACGTGCACTCAGTAAATATGTACTGCTTAGTATACTGCACGTGCACTCAATAAATATGTGTATTACCCAGTGTACTGCGCGTGTACTCAGTAAATATGTGTACTGCCCAGTATACTGTGCATGCATTCAGTAAATGTGTATTGCCCAGTATACTGCTGCACTCAGTAAATATGTCCTATATATCCTCTTCTGTCTAACCATTTTTCAATAACCTTTGAGTTCATATTACTGGACTATAAGCCTTTTGCAGAAATTCCTACAGCAGATGTTTATCTGATAGTGCTGTAGCTAAATTTAAGGAAGTGATTCCTTCAGTATTGAATTCAATGCCATGTCTCAATGCAGCAAAGGACTTGTCTGCTTCCTTTAGCCCTCACAAATAGATCATCTTGTTGCTAGTACTACAGACTCATTACGGACAACTCTAGACTCTATTGCACCTCTGAAAAAGAAGATAATTAAACATAGGAGGTTAGCACCATGGTATAGCCAGCAGACTCTTAACTTAAAGCGAGAGGCACGTAAATCTGAACACAAATGGTGTGCCACTAAACTGGAAGAATCTCGCTTAGTCTGGCAAGATAATCTCAAAACATACAAGAAGGCTCTCCGTAATGCCAGAACAGCCTATTACTCTTCATTAATAGAGGAGAATAAGAACCCCAGGTTTCTCTTCAGCACTGTAGCCAGGCTAACAGAGAATCACAGCTCTACTGAACCATCTATTCCTTTAGGTCTAAGTAGTAATGACTTCATGAGCTTTTTAATGATAAAATAAAATGATAAAAACTATTAGAGACAAAATTCATCACCTCTTGCCCTCAACAGGCACTGATCTGCATTCTGATACAGCAAGTTTGGAAACAGCTGTAAAACCTGATATATATTTAGACTGTTTTTCTCCCATCGACCTTCATCAAATAACTTTAATAATTTCTGCATCTAAGCCGTCAACCTGTCTCTTAGACCCCATCCCAACCAGGCTGCTCAAGGATGTTTTACCTGTAGTTAGCCCTTCTTTATTGGATATGATTAATCTGTCTTTATTATCAGGATATGTACCACAGTCCTTTAAAGTAGCTGTAATTAAACCTCTTCTTAAAAAGCCCACTCTAGACCCAGAGGTTTACATAAACCAAATTTCGAGGACTGCATTCTTCCACTTATGTAACATCGCCAAAATCAGGCGCATCGTTTCTCAAGTGGATGCAGAAAAACTAGTCCACGCATTTGTTACTTCTAGGCTGGACTATTGTAACTCTTTGTTATCAGGCTGCTCCAATAAGTCTCTTAGGACTTTGCAGCTAATTCAGAATGCTGCTGCACGTGTTCTGACAGGAACCAAGATCAGAGATCACATCTCTCCCATTTTGGCTTCCTTGCATTGGCTACCTGTTAAATCTAGAATAGAATTTAAAATTCTTCTCCTTACATACAAAGCTCTTCATGGTCAGGCACCATCATATCTAAAAGAGCTCATAGTACCTTACTACCCCTCTAGAACACTGCACTCTCAGAATGCTGGGTTCCTTGTGGTTCCTATAGTTTCCAAAAGTAGATTGGGAGCCAGAGCTTTCAGCTATCAGGCTCCTCTTCTGTGGAACAAACTACCATTCTGGGTTCAGGAGGCAGACACGGTCAACACTTTTAAGAGTAGACTTAAGACTTTCCTGTTAGAGCTGATAGAGCTTATAGTTAGGGCTGGCTCAGGTCATCCCTTAGTTATGCTGCTATAGATGCACTGAGCTCTTCTCTTCCTACCTCTCTCTCCATCTTCATCTGTAAACATTCATGTCTCATTAATGCATGTTACTAACTTAACTTCTTCCCTGGAGTTTTTGTGCTCTCTTGTCTCGTCATGGATCATGGCTGCTGCTGTGGATCATCATCATCATCATCATCGTCTGTGTCTGTCCGCCTCTCTTTGTCTCACTCAACCGGTCACGGTGGATGACCGTCCACCAATGAGCTTGGTCTGCCCGGTTTCTGCCTGTTAAAAGGAAGTTTTTTTGCCACCGTCACCAAGTTTTTGCCTATGGTGGAATTGGTCTCTGTAAATAATATTATAAAGAGTACGGTCCAGACCTGCTCTGTATGTAAAGTGTCATGAGATAACTTTTGTTATGAATTGGTGCTATATAAATAAAATTAAAATTAAAATGGACTTCTCCTTTAAGCTCATTCTGTAACCAGTGATGACACACTACACACAGTAACATTGTTTCAGTAACGTTCAGAGCAACAGAATGAAACTAACAACGAACACAGACAAAGAAACATAAATCCAAACACAGAGGAGGTGTTAAAATAACCTGTTGATATATAATAACTTCAGAACAGGGCAGGTCCTTTAAATGAACACATATTTTTGCTTTGGCCTTTAAAGCCAAATAAAACAAACATCCACCAATAATTCTGTTTGTTAAAGCATCACACACACTGTCTGTTCATCACACCTTCACCTTTTCAACAGTTTCCACCACTCCAGATACGTCTGTGCTCGTGTGTGTGGGAGGGGGGGTTACGGGCTTAAGTCCCAGCCTGGATGTAGGTCTCCACAGGGTTCACTCCACAGGCGTGGACAGAGATCAACACCTGCAAACACCGGCTCCGGTTCATATCAGCAAAGTCGTGGATCATTGGTAGACATAAGGCGGCCAAATGATGCCTGGGTGCTCTAATAAGTAATAAGCCATCTGTAATGGCACCCTCCTGTCAATCAAAGTAGCAACGCTGTAAATTGTGCACAACTGTAGCAACCAATAATGTACGGTCAATAATGTAATAACAGTCAATAACATAATAATTTTGGCCATTTTAAATGTAATAAAGCCAATCATGTGATAACTTGCCAATAATGTAATAAAGTTTTTGAGCCAATAAGGTATTAACATTTTGCCAATAATGTAATAAGTTATTACATTATTGGCGTAGCATTAAAAAATCCTTTGAAAATGTAATAACTGCATAATGTAATAATACATAAATAGGACTGCATTTCTTGGAAATAAAATATTATTTTGCAGTTTTTGTGCAGTTTGCTCATCAAAAATAGATTTAGTAGATGGCATAGTCATCATATTCATTCATCAAGGGTACATACTATGCAGCACTCTCTCTCCTTAATTATGGTTGTAAGAGCCAAGAAGAGAATATTTCATATTTCATATTAATTCATTGTATATGGTAGTTAGATCATAGTGGTGGACCACATCAGTAGTCACGTGACCTACATGGGTTTGCTCAGTTATGTAACATATGGAACCAATGAGGAAATAATATATGTATCTTTTTTTTTTTTTGTAGAAAAAGTGACACACCTCACACCGCCCTGTACAGGATGGTTTAGTGGAGCAATCATGAGTTGATTGGGTTTCATTGTCTGTGGAGAGACCGTGTACAAATGTCCTACACACGCAGTGAAATATTTTCTTTTGCAGCACCCGCATTTGACCACTAGATGGAAATGGAGTAGCTAATTCGTGTCAAGCTAGCAAAGTCATGTGACTGACTAGACTTTCCTTAACTGTCTGCAAACTTCCATACTTCAGACATGTTGAAAGGTAAATTATTCTCTGTTTTACTGCAGTTAACAGCCTTCATTTTCTGGAATCCTTGTTCATACATTATTATAAAATTGTTAACAGACAATTAGCTAGTCTAACCATAAGTTGTATAAGTATAGATTTATATCTCAGTAGATATTGTTGTAGCTGCATTCTTTTGTATAAATACAAGTTGCTGTGTATTGTTGCAGGGAAATATCTGCTATAATAAAACAGCTGAATGAGCTGAGGTTTATATCAATATAGGTTATGATTTTTTCAGTATTATTCAGGGTGGGTGAGGAATTAAACGGTGTTAGCTAAATCTGATATAAAAATGAAACGTAGGTCCCTAATGACAGAATAAAAGCTTAGTGAACAATGTGTACTAACCTACTAAATTCACAAGCATGCTTTATTATGAAATATCAACTCTAACAGTCATATTATCTATTATTTCTGTTTAAAGTTGAAAAAGGGAATAACTTCCTGCATTATTTTGAAATACAGAGGACTGGACACAGACAAATGTCTGAGGAGGGCTACAATGTCATACTCAAAGCAATGAAGGGGGAATTTAATGTTCCTGTAGCAGAGAGATCCAAGACCCAGCACTCTGTACTTATTCAACTGTGGTGGAATAGGCAGCATTATGCCTTCAGTGAGGATGGTCAGTCAATTACATCCAATGGAAAATTGGTACCCAGAAAGTCAACTATCTCTGCAGTTGCCAATAAGGCTCTTGTTGAAACAAAAGGCTCTGCTGTAAGAAAATTAAAAAAACATATATCTTGGGGAACAGTACTTGGGAATCAGCTGAGCAAATGTGAAAGACACCTTGGACAGATCAAGATGTTACCAGCTCCACAAGGCAACATTCTGGAACAAACACACACCAAAATCTATCATGGCCAAAGAAGTTCAAGATCGACATGGGTAAATGGAGGCCAAGTCACATATAGGTGCATCCTAACTGTAATCGATGTGTTTAGTAGATATGTTTGGGTAAAGCCATTGAAAGTGTGTAAACACAGTGTGGAGATGGCTAGACACCTTGAAAAAATTTACAATGAGCAAGAAAAGTCATACAGCATGACCAAGGCAAGGAGTTCAAAAGTGCTGTGAGAAAACTTATGGAGTCCTGACAAGTAAAAATAATTTAGAGCTCTCCATACCATCCCCAGAGCCAGAGGAGTGGAGAGAAGCCATCGTGTCCGAAAAAAATAATGCATGACTGAGTCCAATATCAAGGAGGAGTGAACTGGGTTAAGCATTTACCAATTTACACAAAGATAATGATTGAGGACCCAAAGGAAGTTTTGAATTGGATGTCTCCTTTTCAGATTTATTATGGAAGACAAAGTCATGCATTATCCAATCGCTTAACTTCTTCCCAAGATCTTGAACACTGTGCACCAGGCTTTTGTTAGAGGATGAACGAAACAGGATCAGGAAAAGGGCACAAAAGCAACACTGCATACGACAGACTCAGTCTGGGAATTTTAAAGTCTCTGTGTATAGACTACATGTTAATGTGTTGGTCAGGGTCAAGAGTGGCCATCACAGAGTCTCACAGAAACAATTTGTGATACCAGGTATTGTTGTGGCAAAAAAAACAAAAAAAAAAACTTAAGTTGCATAAATACAGGGTTGAGTTTCAAATTCCAAATAGCCCCACTCCAACACAAAAGTGGTTCTCAGTTTCTGATGTGGCAAGTGAGACAGCACTCAAAGATTCAACCCAGTCTCTGATGGCAACTGCCAATTTGCTGTTATTTCTGATCATTTGGCCACTATTGGAATTTTCCGTTCTGCATAAACATTGCATGAAGAAATAGTGGTCAGCCTTTAATCATCTGGAGCGGATGGGACACCCCTTTCAGAGTATGTTAAGAAGACATGGGGGGAATATTTACAGAGGATGGCACATACGACTACCTAACTCTCCAGAGGGCATCCCAGATCTTTAATGTTCAGTTCCTTATTGCGTCAAATCTTGATGTGGATACCACCTCTGTAATATCACCATCTGATATTACCATCTGGTGAAAGACTGCCTCTTTTGGTTCTTGGACATTTTGCTGAGGGACAGGGGGAACATTATGTAAGTTTAGATGGGCCTATTCCAGCTTTATTCAGGCCATTCAGGAGGCAGAGAGTGTCCCAACCTGCCCCTGTCTGACACTGAACTTGGTGCTCTGTTGCCAAACCTGCCCTGCCTGATGAAGAAGTATGAAACTTTCTGTCACAGCTTGACCCAGGGTTTCTTTGGACCCTTTGCTTGACATGGTTGAGCTTGGAAATTCAATACCTACCTTTAGAGATCTTATCAAGAATTATTGAATTTTCTCTCAAGCAAGATATGTCAATGCTTGGACATTCAGTGGAGTCTCACTCTTATTCCGTGAACTGTCTGCACCACTCCATCCCAAACTATATATAAGAAAAGCACTTGCAGAGACCTTAGAACTGGACAAAGAAGATGACTGTTCCTTTAGTATTCTTATGAAGCTCTACAAGGCTGCTGGATGCAACAGTGGTCTAAGCTTACAAATAAAACAGTTATTTGGCAAGGACAGCCGATGGATGAAAGCCTGGATTCTTCTTAGTAATGTAACTTTTGGGCAGCACAAAGTTAAAGTTTTAAGTTTTTTAGTTTTAAGTTAGTTTTATGTTTCCTTAGTTCAACTCTCTTCAGCAGTTTAAATGACAATTATCATAGTAATATAATATTAAAACATATATAATAAATATCAAATCAAATCAAATCAAATCAAATTTAATCAGATTTTATTTTTATAGCCCAAAGTCACAAAGTACATTTGCCTCTGAGGGCTTTACAATCTGTACAGGAGTGACACCTCTGTCCTTAGACCCTCGGTTCAGTGAGGAAAAACTTGCCCACAAAAAACCCTTTTAACAGGGAAAAAAGGTGGAAGAAACCTCAGGAAGAGCCACAGAGGAGGGATCCCTCTCCCAGGACGGACAGACGCGGTCTCGTTTTAGGACCGCCCACAAAATCCTGGACTGAAAACTGGTGAAAAACTGTTTGAACCTCTAACTCCACATTTCAGTAATACATTGTTCAAAGTCTTTTCACATGTTTTCAGCAACTATTTTCCAACATATTTATTGTGTTTTGAAAGAAAACATGGAATTGCCTTTACATGGACTTTAAGTCTACTCTTAAAAGTGTTGACCGTGTCTGCCTCCCGAACCCAGAATGGTAGTTTGTTCCACAGAAGAGGAGCCTGATAGCTGAAATCTGGCTCCCAATCTACTTTGGAAACTATAGGAACCACAGGGAACCCAGCATCCTGAGGCGCAGTGTTCTAGAGTGGTAGTAATGTACTATGACCTCTTTTAGATATGATGGTGCCTGACCATGAAGAGCTTTGTATGTAAGGAGGAGAATTTTAAATTCTATTCTAGATTTAACAGGTAGCCAGTGCAAAGAAGCCAAAATGGGAGATGTGATCTCTGATCTTGGTTCCTGTCAGAACACGTTGCAGCATTCTGAATTAGCTGCAAAGTCCTAAATATTATCACATATTGAATACAACTCAAAGAAACAGTGTAGTAGTTAGTAAATTCAGACCAGATGTCAAATAAAACATATCTTTTTATCTTACTGCTTGGTTTAATAGCCCAAAGACTGTATGCCTCCACAGAAAAGCAACCTGGTGTATGCTGTCCAGTGCAGTGAGGAGTACAGACCTTTACATCGGGAAACAAATAAAACCGTTTGAGCAGGATTAGACTCTGTGTGGTGGCTGTGGCTCAGGAGGCAGAGCTCCAGTCTGCATGTCGAGTGTCCTTGTGCAAGATACCGAACCCCAAACTGCTCCTGAAGGCTGCGCCATCGATATCTGGATGTATATGAATGCTTAGCTCCTAAAACTGTTGAGAGAGTTGTCACCTTGCGTGACGGTCAATGCCAACAGTGGTCGGAAGACTAGGAAGGTGCTATAAGGGTACAGTCCATTTACCATTTACCATTCTTACATCTTAAGGACAAAGGACACTTTAGTGACAATGATGTTCACATCCTGGACAGGAAGACAGGTGTTTTGAAAAGGAATGAAGGAGGTTATCTATGTAAAAGTAGAGAAACCTTCACTCAACAGAGCAGGAGGCCTCAGACACCATCTATCTTCCACCTACATTGCTGTCCTTTCATCCTTTCCCAGGAGACTGACCAGCAGTTTACATTTGGCCTCATGTGACTCTAACGACCATCGGCCACACCGTAGCTCAGTTGACCTTAACAACTCTGACGACAGTTGTCACAGCAACACTGAGCATTGACGAACCAAATGGAACAATGGGCTGGTCAATGATCCTGCCTAGATAAATACATCTCCTCACAGATCAGTCAGAACTGAAGAAGCTTCTTGGATGAGGCGAAATGTCTTCACAGATCTACAAGGATCAACTAAGTCCAACTGCCACAGATTTAACCTTCTTTGAAGACCTGAGGTCGTGTTACTGCATTTGACTGTTCAGGGAGACTCCTGTGTGCGGGTGTAGCTTCAGCGGATTCAGTGGTCAAGCCCCCACAGTCCTGGAGCTGAGAGTTCTGCTTTTTTTGACCCAATTTTGACACCTAATTTCATAAACTTGCAGTTATTTGTAATCGTTACAATACATTCATGGCTGGGTGATTAATAAGACTTTCTCCTTTGGTCAAACTCAAACACACATTTATTTTTACTTTACACAGACTTTAACATTTGAACAGCTCTTATCATGGTGGCTACGTAAATACTTCGGGGTCATTTCACTCAGTTAGGAACCTTCCTAAGCAAAATATTATTATTGACTATTTGACTATTTGAGTGTTTAGTTTGTCCACTCTGGCTACTGTAGAAACATGGTGGATATAAAAGTCTCATTCTAAAACACTATTATTTTTAGGTGGTTATACATGAATGAAAAGCTATAATTATATTCCAATTCTGCCATATTCTGTAAATAGAGCCCTAAATCTGACACACTGGACCTTTAATGTTTATGTCAAGATGAAGTACGACTGAGTTATAACAGTAACAAACACAGTAGGTGATACTCATAATGGGACACGACTCAAACCATGGGAAAAGTGTTTAATACAATAAAACACAGATGATAGAGATAGTAAATGTACAACTCTTTAAAAAAGGAAAGGCTGGAGTAATACTGACATTTAGTAAACCCTGCTGGAGTCTGTTGAGCTAAACACATCCATTTAAAACCTGTACAGTCAAAGCTGGCCATGTATACCTCACTGGAATAGCTAAACTACTCTGGGTGTGTTTGATCCCATTCCTCCCCCAAAGCAAAGAACATGCATCACAATCATGAGCCAAACCATTTTTTTTGCCATTATGAATACTAACATCTAAAATATAGTTATATACAACAGCATTGTGTCCCTTTCATAGCCTTAAGAGTACTGCACCTATGTAGCATAGAAGAACACTGAGTCACCATGGACATTAAAAAAGTATCAAAACTGATGAAGTAGAAACAGATATAATGTATTTTAAAAAATTCGACACATTCTGCTTCCTTGTCAAACCGGTGTCTACATTACCCATAATGCATAACGCCACACTCCCAGGTTTTCTCTTTTCATGTTCAAACTTGTAGTTTTCAGCATCAGCTGACACCCAGATGTTACACAGCCTTCTCTGGAGCCATGAAAAGCTCGACACAACCTTTTTTCTCCACATACACAGTAGTACTTCCTATAAACACCTAAAACTGACTGACGTGTAAAATCAGTTCCTTTAAAAATACAGTCATCATTTCAGTAAAATAATGCGTTTGTTTTGAAGAACTTCATCCATTACAGAGAATTGCAGGCGTACTGCCAGTACCATATGAGCTGTAAAGCAGCAACTCTGAAACTTTGACTGAAGAAAAGAATACATACACTCATACTGATCAAACATTGAATAAGAAGCATATGATATATCCCAGAATGATTAGAAAATGGCACCAGTTAGACTAAATCAGGATGTGTGTAGGCTTGGGGGGTCAACACACTGATATGAAATGTTGAAAATAATAGTAGTCTCCAACACTGACCCTCCTCATAATACTGTTATCTGCACAAAAGTACTAATGTAAGCAGCCAGCACCTTCACTGAGACCAGCGGAGCTAACTCTGTATCAGACTGCATGTCAGTACCAACGTACACAGGAAACTGTGACAGTCTCCCGGATGAATATTCACATCCTGCCTCAGCCAGGAGCTGAAGGACAAAGCCCTGCCTGACCTGTGTCACTGTGCCTGACGAGTTCAGAGGAGGCTGGTTTCAGAGTGTTTGAGCATCGCCGAGGAAAGAAAGTGTGAGGCTGTGAAGGAGCGCAAATCAAAATAAGACGTGAGCAGGTAGAGACCACATTTCACCACCAGTACTGTTTCCATAATGTGCAGAAAGTGTTTGTGCTTTATAGTTTAGTGATGGTTTCCTCGAGCACCTGAACTGATCCGAGAGAAATACCCTATGTTTTAAATATGTGTAAAGTGTCTCCACACAAATCTATAAAAGTTTGGACAAATCCACTAAATAATACCTCATTCTCATTATGGCTTCATTACAAACATTTGAAAAAGTGCCAAGTTCTCCTACTTAAAGTCTTAAAAGGAAGGGCTCACAAATGTGACGGACAGTCTCAGAGTTCATGTGGATACTCTCTTCAGCAATGTTTGAATCCTCAGTTCATTCTGGAAGCTGCATCCATCTTATTTCCTGCTTATATGCAGGTGACTTCAGCTTTTCCCTCCTCCTGCTCAAAGCCACCTTCCTCCAGGTGGGACAGGGCGCTGGGATACCCCCTTCCGAACACCGGGAAGCCCCCGATGCCTCCGGCAGTTGGAGAGAGCTCCTCTGGAGAGGTGGGGCTGCTGACCGACTCTCACAGAGCGACTGGACACGTCGCTGTGCACGGACAAAGGCTGGAGACAGAAACAGGCGTTTAGATTCATGACTCCCAAAAACAGTTAGCACTCCTACAGGAGCCTGACAGGGACTGAAGAGTTCACAGAAAAGTGACAACAGCATCAGATATATGGAGAGATCAGTGGAATCATTTTGCTGGTTCAGGCTTTCCATCTGTACCATGTTTAAACAGAGCTTCTAACCAACAGAGGAGAGTCAAGACACTATGACTTCCTCCATCCCTGCACCTCAGATAACATTGAGAAAAGAAAAACTACACCTCTGTTGATGAAACTAAACATTGAAAGTGAACACTGAGGTCTGATGAATCAGGGTGTAAAACCACTCTGCTGAACTTTATGCTATTTTTTTAACTATTTTTCTAACTCTTTAGATCTCTTTTGGATCTTTTATTTTACTCTTTCATATCACATTTCAATGTTCAGCGTGTCTCTTTAGATCTTTTCTTCTGTAAAACACTTTAAAGCACCTGGAGAAAAATAATCGACCTGCTGATAATAAGCTCACACGTCTATGGATGCTTCTGCAGCAGAAACAATCTTACAGCCATGTTTTAATATCTATATTTATAAGTTTGTTCAACATCAGACAAAAAAAGAAAAAGTACTCGCTGTATTCTAAAAACATAAATACACTATCATACTTATTGATAAAATAATGCTAATATTTCAGTGAAGTCTTAAGTATGCTACACACATCACAGTCACTATGTTACTTTATATCACTGTCATCTAGTCTATTTTTACTCATTGTTCTGATGATGTTTATAATTAACGACACTGTCTCTCTTATGTAATCAGCAGGTAACCCAGAACCAGAGCTTACTTTGTGGTACAGACCCCGTGGTCATCCACAATCAGTGCCATCATCGACATGTTACAACATGTCAGCATCAGAATCAGAAAAAGGTTTATTGCAAATTTTTTCCACATACAAGGAATTTGTTTTGGTGTAATTGGTGCACGACAAACATTCTCTAAATATAAGAAAGATAAAGAAAATCTGTCTCAACAACCAGCTGCGCCTTCAGCTTCGTGCAGCAGGGTGCAGTGTGGACACACAAACAGGATTTCTCTGCAGCTACAGACTGATTCATTAAAAACATCCACCGCTCATTCATCTGCCTCCATGGATGGATGATTCCGACTAAATAACTCTCATACACAGAACTAATTAGAGACAGTGTTTTAGGAGTGCAAAGGTCCAAAGGTTTATCCAAAATATGAACACATTAACGATGTGATATTGTAACACATTGAATCAAATCTATTATATCATATTATAATCAAACACAGGCTTCATAGATCGTCACACCAGTCTGTCGCCCTTCTCCTCCTCACCTGGTTCCTCGGTTGTCCTGCGGCCTGATTTCTGACCGGCCTCTGGAGAAACACAACCTGCTTGGTAGCCAGGTTACCATCACTACACACACACACACAGACACACACAGGCACACACAGACACACACAAAGACAAGATTTTAGAACATGCTTTCAAGTCATATGGCGCAGAGCATGTTTTCAAGAACACCATCATGCGTGTGTGTATTATATCTACCTGTCATGTCGGATGATGGGAGTTGGCAGCACACACGTGAGCAGCCAACCAAACTCAGCCAGAGTGTGAAGAAGCGGCCCGTAGTCTGTTTTCACACTGGAGCCCTGTGTCAACACAGTGTGTTCATGTGAGAGCCACTTACAGAAAAGAACCCTGGGCTGCTGCAGCAAGGACAAAGCCTTTGTACATGGGGCGGATGCTCTACCAACTGAGCTAAACGACACCCAAGCCTCTGTCTCTTAAATGGAGTTTTTCCTTACCACTGTCGCCAAGTAAAATGTTAAAAACCTGGTCTGTGATGAATAAGACTCACTGGCCCTCTCATGAATCACTCTGCCTGCATGATTTTACGCTTCATTTTCACATCACGTTTCTTTCGTCAGAATGAGGCCACGCAACGAAGATTCACTCACACACACACACACACACACACACTCTATCTCTACTGACCTCGATGACGGTCCACTGCTCTCGACGATGGTGTCGTTGGCTGAGTCGAGTGCTCCTCTCCTCGTACACAAACAATCCCTCCAGAGACCTGGGCACTGGCTCGCCTGAGACACACACACACACACACACACACACACACACACAGACACACACAAACGTCACTGTAAAATGTGTACACACTTATGTATTATCATGTGACTCACAGGAACAAATACAAACACAGAATAATCCACATGCATGAAATTCATGCTATGCTGTCAGGTAGCAAACATTAAATAATCAATAGATACCAAATGGTTCTGGTGCTGAAGGCATGCTGAACAAAGAGTCAGTGGGAGCGTGTCATTGCGCTGATAATGACCCAGTTATTAGAAATAGGTCGAGCTCTGCTTCAGTTCCCGTGTGTTCATGTGAAAGACGGCTGGAGTGGGAGGCTTCTGTTGCTGCCTGTGCATGAATGTCAGAGTGTGTATATTTCCACTCATTTCAGGCCTCAGAGGTCTACGGGTGATGTGGACGTCTGCTACTGCACAGAGGAACAGGAAGTGAGGTCGCCAAGGTCAGGAAGACGGCTCCAAATATAGATAGCAGTGGGAGAGAGGGACCCAAGCCAAAACAGGAAGTGACTGATTATGAGTGTATGTGTGAATCAGTGTTTTATGAGGAAAGATAATAATGCAAAGAGTGGAGGAAGTGGATGACTGGACAGAGGGGATTCAGACTGTGGAAGATTTAAAATGCCTCAGTGTTTGCATCATGTTTTAACATGTGAAGGACTTTATGTTACATTATCTTTGCATGAACAGTGCCATACAAATAAAGTCTGATGACTGATTTAACCAGTCCACAGCCATGCTAGCGGCTCGGTAAAGCTGCATTTCACAGTGATATTTTAAGCTAAGTGCTGACATCAGCATAACCTAACGTGGTCACGATAGCCTCACCTCCACTGCATGGCACTGCTCGGCCGGCTCTACTTGACTCACTTTGGTGCCAGGTAATTCTCTCAGTTTTGTTTTGTACTGCAGATAGCACCCCCTCACTGAGCTCACTGTCACAGTGAAGGCGTGAAAACTGTGGAAACTGAAACTATTTGAATAATTAGCCGCTCTGTAACATCAGCATGCTAACAAGTAGCAGGTATGATGTTTACCATGTTCACCGTCTTTACGAACATGCTGACATTTTATAATTAGAACTACACATTAAACATTTGGTCATAAACTACAGAAGCACATTGGTGATTGATATTATAACAAAATATTTTCGTGTTATAACAAGTGCGTTAGAACACCCTGATTGGTCAATTGGAGCACTCTACAGTCTGTTCTGTGGAGCATCAATAGAATCACTTTTATGAACACTGATCATCTTTTCTCCAAAGAAGGCATGAACTCCACGCTAGCTGTCCATCTCCACACTGAAATATCTCCATGACTATGAGATGGATAACCATTGCACAGACATTCACGCTCCCTTCAGGATGAAGTGGTGATCTTCGTCTTGATTTTCAATCAGGCAAAGTCATCCGGCATGTTTTGCTTTTCATTTGGTCTCAAACTTTATTTTATTGAATTAAAGGTTTGTTGTAAATAAAAAGCTAATAAAGGACATGAACATGTGCCCCAAAACCAAACAGTCGTCAATACATTTCACTCAAAACCAAAAGAATGAGAAGATCAGAGTGGCACATCCTCAGGAGACCATGAATGTTAATGACAATCCACCTCATAGTGGTAGAGATATTTCAGTCAGATGCTGCTAGCATGGCTAAACTGTTGTGATTGAGCTGGGTCCAAGCCTCATTGGGTAAAAAGTTGGATCGACAGTGATGTAATTCATCAGGAACCAGCACTGCTGCACTGCTGCAATGATTCTTCCACACTGCTGGCTGTATTGTAACATCTTCACAGTCGACACCAAACCAACCTTTAGGCGTGTCCCAGTAGACGAGTCCACCGACCAGCCTTTGCGGTAGTAGGCGGCGGTCAGCTCCAGCCAATCAGCTTCCAGCGCACTGACCACTTGGCCCTTCCTGGAAACGCGCATGGAGAGTGCCCCCTGGTGGTACTGACAAGCCAGTGAGTCCAGAGGAGCACAGCCCGGAGCCCAGGAGTGAAAAAACACCAGCAACCTCAAGTCTGAAGAGGAAAGAGAGCAGCAACAAGAGTTTGACAGACGGCACATTAACCTACATTTCTACTGGTTATTACCTGCTGGTTCATGGGCACAAAACTTTTACATAATTAATAAATGTGAAAGAGGTTTTAATCTCAGGACAGAAAATGAGAGAAACATTGAAATGAGACGTGAATCCCCTGTGAGTGTGTCAGGTGAGACCAGATCCACCACAAACCTGGATCAATGTCAGAATTCAGCACAGTGAAACTTTACACCTTCTCCCCACTCGCATCAAACTGACACTCTGCTGGGATGAAAGACACGGCGTGATGAGAGGAGCAGTGAGTGTCTCACGGGACTGTAGGTGTTTTCCTCCAGCTCTCTGTCTCCAGGCGGCGTACCAGGAGGGGTGCGGAGGGCGACAGCCCCTCCGGACTGTGCACCCTGCCGTTGGTGATCCCGCTGACCTGCTGGAGGACCGAGCCGATGAATCGAACACCCCCCCGGGCACTGCTGTTCACCTGCCAGAAAGACAAGCAGCCACACCGTAACCATGTAGCCCACCAAGACTTCCGTACTTTCAAAACACCACACGAGTAGTGATGCTTGGATGATTAGAGTCCAGACAAAAACTGGATGCGTGGCGCGAGATGCATCGCCAATGTGCTGGGGCTGTTCTGAACAGAATTTATTGGCATTTTCAATGAGAACATGTGTGATGTCTCAATCTCCAAGAGAGCAAACAGGATCCGAGCCGCTCATGTGCCAGTTTGTTTGTTTTACAGTTCTCAGGCAGGATTCATCAACGAGTCATTAACTGAAGTCATCACGCATCGCAGATTTAAATACATCTTATGGCTAAATCAGCACGTTTACAAAAATATGATTCTGTTTATGTGCATATGTTTTTTGGCAGGAGACTGCAGTTAAAATATTGTTACTATTTTCCTGTACGTGGACACGTCTCCATGCATTATTCCATTCAACCTGTACCTTTAACTCTGTGGAGAAAACTTTGTCAGTGTTCACAGAGAATTATTCTCTGCACACTCATTTACACATTCAGTCAAAGTTTTTCATCCTCAAGCCCAGGATTGGTGAAAGTGTCAGTATTTTACTTAAAGTGTTCTAAAAAGTGAAATTATTTAATATTTGAAAAGGTGAAAATATTCAACATTTCACTTTAAAGAATCTTTAAAGGTCTGACGAGCTGAACGTATCAACATTTTACTTCATCGCTTTAAGGTCTGAAGGCGTTAGAGTATGCTCAAAATAAAACAGAAAAATTATAGAAATAAAAGGAAATAAGTTATTTTAGTTATAGAGAGAAATTGAATCTTTCTTGATTCTAAGCTAGTTTTAAAGTTTGGTGCAACATGATTTTAAATAATTGAATCACTTTTAAATTTAAAAATGAATCCTTAGCACAAGACCCAGTCAGTCCTGAAAAGATGAATGTTTCTGACTTTAAAGGCCTTATAGTGAGGAAATATTGATTACTTTAGGACCTTAAGTATCTAGTATTTCACTTGTTTGAGAGGTCTTAGGGGCCTAAAGGAGATAAAATGTTACACAGTTTGTTCTTTATTGCTTTAAACATCTGGTGATGATTCTTTTATGTTGCGTCCCCTTGGGGAAAACCCATATTGGGAACCACTGGACCAGAGAAACGTTTAGAATCCAGCTCCCTCATGTGTTCTTTTTATTGGAAGCGACTAAGCTGCAGTAAATCTCACTGACCCTGTCGATGAGTGCTCTGACTGTGTCACCCGTCAGCGACTCTGGTAACGCCACTCCTCCACCTTCAACATTGGAACACTGTGACACATGGATGCCGTCTGCTTACTGAAAGCACACACACACACAAACACACGGACAAAAACATCAGTGAGACAAGTTCAAGACAAGTTTTTTTTCCCTTCTCTCTTCAGGTCAGTGGGAAGTTTCTGGCTTAGTGGCACCAAACCTATTGAACCTGTCCAGCTGGAGGCTTCGTAGAACTGCAGACACCAACACATAAATCCTTTATAAGCTCAGCAGGAGATGGCTACCAGCTACTGTCAAAACAATTACCCAAAGGGTAAACAACAATTTAGGCAATTGAAGTGATGACTCATACACACCATACTGCCTTTCCAACATTAAAGAATTTTTTAGCTCATCTTTGCATAAAAATGTCATCAATAAATCAGCAATTCCAGTCTACTGCCATACTCATCTTATGAAATTAAAATTAGAACATAGTTATGCTAACCCAACCAATCAAACCTCAGAGATTAGACACACTTCATCTCCATTGGCTGCTGTGAGACCCCTGTTGTTGGGTGAATTTCTAGCCAATAGAAATCCTGGCAGCCACAAGGACTAAGTCAAACCAAGTCTCCTCAAGGCACGCCAGTCTGACCTCCTACCATGGCTCTGCATGAAATATGCAGCCGGCTTCATCTATCATTCATCTGTTTACTTGACAGTATGATAGTGAATGAACATGTGGGCACAGTGGGGAGGCATGTGTGACAGAGAAAGGGCTGGAGGGGTCACACATGGCCTGTATTAGGGGCGGTGAAAAGAAAAAAAAAGATTGTTTACCACTTTTATATGCAGCATGATGCAGTAAGTATGATGCTGAGACAAAACTCAGAGACTGAATGATGTGATGATGTGCTTTGTGTTGACTCATACGTCGTCAAGTGTATGACTCAACTGTTTTCCATGGTCTAGTGTTAAAAAAATGTAATATTGTATTATGAATACTGTAGAATAAGAATTACAAGTATTATTGAACCAGGAGATGAGCATGTCGTCCCAGCCATAGCTTGTCATCTTTATTGATCGAACATGACATCCTACTTAACAAACTTCAGTCTTTGTGGATGGATGGTGTTGCTCTTCTCAACTGGTTCCATGATTACCTTACAGGAAGGACTCTGTTGTAGTAGGAGTCAAGCCCTTCTACTATCAGTAATGGGGTGTATTATTAGCATAAATATTATTCTTCCTAATCACTACCTCAAAGTCCATTTCTATGCAGATGATATAATTCTATATAACTCTGGCTCAACCCAACTCAGAATTACCTTCAGTCTGCCACTTGTTAATCATACTTAATGAACCTGTTTTGAATGCTGACAACACTAAGTACATGGTATGATCCACATCCACCTGCAGTGTCTCTGACTATCCTGCCATTAAAACTTAATTGCTTTCCTTATCACTCTTTCTGAATCATACAGTCAAAGTCATTTAAGAATCATATTCAACATAGGACTCAAAATTCAAAATCAAACTACCGGCTTTCTGTATAAAAAAATCTGCACATCAGTTTGCACTACAGCTCCTTTGTTTTAGAAAATATTCTATATATATTTATATTGTTTATATTTTAAAACTTGTTTTTTTATCTTCCTATATTTTTTATATATTTTTTTTAACTTAATGTTTATTCTGTGCCAACCACACCAAGTCAAATTCCTTGTAAGTGCAAACCTACCTGGCAATAAACTTGATTCTAATTCTGATTCTTCTGATTCTGAAAAACTGACTGTCGTTAAACTACTGTTCAACTACTGTTGTACCTGTTTAGCACAGTTCCTTATGCTCCATCACTAATGACAAATTTCTCCTAATTGCTCTATGTATCACAAATGGACTTCCTGACAAGAAGAAATAATCATCTGATAATATTTATCTCTAGAGTTCTACCATTAAGGCTTCCAAACTACCTCACATATCTTCCCTCATTATAGTTTTATAACTTGCACAACAATCCGATAACCACTTCACCTTAGATATGCTAGATGTACGCACAAATCTTGGCAAAAATATTGTTGGTTACTATGCATCTTTTAAGCGGAGTGAACTGCAAAAGATGTGTTCATTCCTCGTGGTGATCTTGAAAAAGAGGTCTAAACTTTAACAAGACTGCTGATGACTTTATAAACGTGTGTCTCCACTTAAAATGATGAAAAGAAGAAAATCCATCAAAGTAAAGGAGGTCATTTTAAAGGCGAGCTTCAGTCTTCAGGGTTAGGATCCATGTACCTGGGTCTGGGACGGGCCAGGATGGCGCGGTACAGCAGGCTGAAGGGCAGTGAGCGGGTTCGGCCCACAGAAAGGATGATGGGGTGCAGGGCGGCCAGGACGTAGCCCTGTGTGTAGTAGGGCTGCAGAGCCTGGGGCAGCTCAGAAAGAGAAGCCACATACTGCACCGTGGGACGGCTACCTGCATGGACAGAGAGATGATTGGAAGGAAACAAGTCAGCAAAATGCATTCCAGCTGGTCTATAAAGGTTACTGCCACAGGTATTTCAGACCGTGCCCACATCTCCCCCATAATGTGAACAGATTTGAAAATGGCCTCATGTTCTAAAAGCAGCTCATTATGCTAAATACTTTCTTCCTCCAAACACCAAAGTTGTGCAATCCAGGCATCATCTGATGAGGAGTTTACATTTATGATCCTGGCTCAGGAATGCTACGATCATTGGACTGTCTGCATCGTGGAAACAAATGATTCATTCCCAAATAATCAACATTTTCTCAGTCATTTGAGTCATTTTTCACTGTTCAAGCTTCTAAAATGGGATTATTGTTTGATTTACAAAAGAATCAATCTGAAGACAGAACTTTTCATTTTCATTTGACTAAATCAAGAAAATAAACCTAAATCTCTGTTTTATGTTTGTACAATTGTCTTGAAGCATAATTCTTAGGATATGTCAGTGATTACACCTGTATCATGTGATCAGCTGTACCTACATAAAATAAGCAATTACACTCACTTTTACATTGTAGCTAAGTCAAACAAATACCCGTACAGTGTTTTTCATGCATAGAAATTATTTTTATTTTTCAAAATAAGATTTTCTTCAGCCTGGCCATGCAGTAAAAAGTGCAGATTTCTTATGAAGTGTGGTGCTATGATGCGCTCATGGAAAAGCTTCAGTTAGTTTCTGAGGTCATTGCTCTTTTGCAGCAGAGTGCTGATGCTCTGTTGTGTTTGGAGCTTTTCACCCTCCCCATCTCCCCCCTCTCCTGTATAATGACGTCACTGTTCCTGCCTTGCTCCTGGTGAGAGAAATGTCCACATACAGTATACACACACACAAACACAGGGTCTGCCAGACAGCACTACAAACGATGCAAACCATTCATTCATTTCAGTTAGGAATTGTATTTTAGTCATCTCAACAGCAAACAACTATTTTTAATCAGTTGTCACATATGGTAACATGTTGGTAACTAAGACTGCCTGAAAGTTCTGATATCCTGAGCCCAGCCTCACAGACTGATGGAAGGTCTGTGCTGAGACAGCCACGAAAAGAACAACCACCGACTCAGACTGCTGAAGGAAACACCACATCACCACACCAGGCCCCACGCCTTTATATACAGATTATATATATACCAAATATGCCTCACACACACACACACACACACACACACACACACACACACACACACACACACACACAAACTATAAGCATATTTTTAGTGTTGCTCCTCCAGCTGTGACGTCGGATGTGGTGAAATTGGTTTTGTACACCACAACATGATTCATTCAAATGCCCTTAACATGGATGTCCTGCCCACATCACACCATTTCAAAAGCAGCGTCAATTATTATGCATAACAACACCCACAGGTGTGTGTGTGTTTCAAAATCATCCTCGAACACTAATCTGTGATCTTGACAGGATTTGACAGCATACCTGTCTAGCAGTGTGTGGATTGTGCAGCAGGCTTGAAAGAAGTATGAACTCTCCAAATGTTTTTAAAAAAATAATTATATATAATAAAATAATATTTCCTCAGCAGTTCCAGGTGGAACGAGCGCAGTCAGTGCTGAGGAGTTGTTTGTCTGCTGGTCGAGTCTTGCGTTGTTTTTCTGGCTGAAAATCCCTGTGACCATCGCCATACTTCCTGTGTCCACAAAGAGTGGCTGTTCACAGAGGGGCTTGGCTGTGTGCCCCACGCACGCACACACACACACACACACACACACACACACACACACACACACACACACACACACACACAGTCCATTTAATGGATTTTTAATCACACTAAACTGTGCGTTTTGGATCCAGCAAGATTAAGACAGAAAAATTGAGTGTGAGAGAGAGAGTGAGGTGTGTGTGAGTGTGAGAGAGAGAGAGAGAGAGAGAGAGAGAGAGAGAGAGAGAGAGAGAGAGAGAGAGCATTCCTTACTACAACCCCCCACATTCTCACGAACAAACACCCCAGAGATCGGGGAGACACAGCTGAGATCAGTGCAGCCTCTGAATGGGCTGTCTGGCTCCATTATGACACTAAAGACCACCAGAACCTCAATGAAACCACTAAACCAGGGGCCGGGCAAACACAGCTACACTTTACAGGCATTCCTGTGGGTCTGAACCCTACTCCAAACACTTGAGGTGAATTTAAATTTAACACGGCCTTACATATTGCAGCTGCTGGAGACAGTTGATGCTCCACTGTGGACCTGCAACTTTTAGGACAACTTCCTGTCCTTTAAGAGGACAGACCGGGGGCCAGTCGAGTCAAACGTAGATCACTAGCAGTGTCTGCAGGGTCTCACACAAAAAACAAAAACAGGCAACCACGTTGGAGTCAATGGCTCCCAGGAGGACCATGATGTCATACACACACACACACACACCTCTACAAGGCTTTTGTTGCAGGCGTTTGCTCTTCTCCTCCCCTGCTTTCAGTCCTCACCCCCTCCCATCCTGCTGCCACTCGCCCCGTCAACCCGCACACTGAGGCCTCTGTTCAGTGCTGTGTGGGAGAATAAAAGAGGAGGAGGAGGAGGAGGAGAGAGGAAGGAAGAAGGGAGGACCGAAAGAGGGTAAAAGGGGAAAAGAAGTGGGGAGTATAGAGAGGTGGAACTGGCAGGATGGGAGGGGGCTCAAGAGCAGTTAAGCAACAACTGAAGGCAGAGAGAGCTGAGGAAAAGGGAGAAGGAGGGAGGAAGGGAGGGAGGAAGGAGGTAGAGGGTTTGAAGCCAAACTGGGCTTACAAGATGGATTTTATGAGCCTGTATGTGAATGAGAGCTGCAGAAGGTGTGAAAAGGAGAAAGCTGCCGGGCAACCAGGAGCAGAGAGAACAAGAGTAACACCAGCAGGAAGAACAAGCGGCGTCGTCTTATGATACTTCTCTGTAAGGTCATCAGCTCCAGCGACTTCTGTCAAATCGTCACATCGTTTCCACGTCATCATTTCTAGGGCCGCAACTAACGATTATTTTGGTTGTCGACTAATCCATCAATTGTTTTTTGGATTAGTCTATTATTGGATTATTTTGGCAGCATCTATTTCAGCTTTGGTTTCATCTCATCTTCTCAAAGCAAATAAAAAAAAAATAAAAATAAAACCGACCCATGGAACATATATTTATAACAATACATTTATTTTTAACAAATTGTTACTGTAATAAGAAAATACATTCATTTAATAATGCAAAATTAAAATGCTGTGATTTGTACTGATTAAATATCCTACACATGAATTAATATTGTCACTGTTGGGCAGAAACCTCTTATTTTATTAAATGATCGTACTGTCACCCTTCAAGTCTGTGCACATAATTAACAAATCAAAGTATTCAAAGAGCGTCAGCTGATCTGTAGAGCTCCATTGCACCTCTTGTCTGATGACACGGGGGAGCATGAGCTCACAACAACTACAGAGCTTCACATTTTCTATTTTATTAAATCTGTTTCACTAATGATGAATATGTCTTTGTATAAAAAAACCCACTAATTGATTACTTCAACGCATCACTGCAGCCCTAATCATTTCATAAATCGATATAAAAATGTTGCTTTTTAAAGGATCAAAAAAAGTTCTTCCAGTTCTTCCTGTGTGGAACACGTCTGAACCACATTTCAGGGTAATCCATCCATATGTTGTTCAATCTGAGCCAAAGCAGTCACAGACTGCTGATGATTGATGACTGAGTGTGAGTTGTCTGGTCTGAACCACCTCACGCTGTCCGTTAATTCTCCTCTAAATTTAATAATACTGACTTTAATCCCAAATAATCCAGCGTGGACCATTCGATTCCCGGATTAAACAGAGATTACAGAAAACTGCACTCATCTCTGGAAATAACAAAGAGTACTGGCAGGCAGAGAGATACCCGTTCACCATCAGGACAGTGAGATTATCTCCATTTTCTTCCACTGTCTCTTCATTTAACCCTTCTGCAGTTCATCCACCCAGCAATGAACACACATCACATCAGGTTAAGCCGTCTCTCCACCCGCATATCCTCGTATCCATCTAGTCCTGACCTGCCATCAATGAGCACCCTTCACATCATCCTCTCATCCTCGATTCACGTCACAGTCCACTTTAAGTCTTTGCATGACACTGCTCCATGTGTAGTACAGGCCAAAGCTAATATTCTGTGAGGATGGCTTCTCGCCTCGGGCTGGGTACATACACTAAGTCATCAGGATTTTGTTGTCTTTACAGGAGCGTGCTATTCTTCTTCAGCCGACTCTTGGCTAATGCAAAAATGGACAAAGGCGTGGAGCATGGATGGAGCTGAGGCGGACTGAAGCCTGGTTACCTAAACCAGACACATGTGACAGCACCCACCTGTCAGTCAAAGCGTCCATGCTGTTAATTTTGCATAACTTTAAGCCTTAATATCATGTCCTCTTCCATTTGCTCTCCATCATCAACTAGTGTGTTTTAATTAGGGTTGCAAAATTCCAGGAAGTTGGCTTTCCATGAGAATTAACAGGAATAAACCAGGAATTTACTAAGTTGAAGGTTGGCCTTTAACAGGAACTTAAATATAGTTGGGAAAATATGTTTTAGCATAATCTTGACTAAAACAACCTAATTTTATGCAAGTACACTTATATAAAAGTGTATCTATGCTATACTTCAATCACATGCACATAACACACTGCTTGCTTACTGCAGGGCTATTGAGGCCACGCCCCCTACCTGCACAGGTGATTTCTGTACCTGGACCACACTTTAGAGCCCAGGGCCCAGTATTTCAAAACTTGTAATCTGGATCAGGATAATCCGGATAATGAAACCCTCCTTTTCTCCGTCATGGATCAACGTGATCCTGCTGACTTTATCTGAGTATTTCAAAACTCTGGGCGGATACGGATGTCCAAATCTCCTGTCTCCGCCTCCGGATTGAAACATGACAGACTACCTCACGAAAGGAGCAGCTGGGAGCACGACTTCACGTCAAAAGTGTAAGTTTACCATCGTCTAATGTGTAGCGGTTTTAAGACCATCGACGCCAACCAACATATCATGCAAGCCAACTTCTTGAATTGTCACCTAATTCAAACCAGGCCGTAGAGATCTCTAATTGAGCCGCGGCCGTGCTAACGGTAGCTACCTCCATTGACTTGTGTGTTAAGCAGCTAGTGGGCTAGCGAGGTAGCTAGCTTTGTTGATGAATTTTGCAGTCTATGGTTTAACTTAAAGGGAACTAATCTGGAACATCATACCTTAACTCTTTAAACTAACACCAACCTGTTCAGAGTTTATTAGCGTTACGTCATAGGCTCCATGTGTACAGACTGCTGCTGTACTTTGGAAACGTAACGTTACAGGTACGAGTATTAACTATACGGTCCATTCAGAAGTGTCAGGATGCTACAGTAATGCTGGTGATGATGTCATGCTTTTGTGTACATAAACAAAGATATACTCATACACCTTCTCTGTCTTCTACTTTCAGAGTCCACTCACAGCCATGGAACACTCAGCTATTAAGGACAACCGGGTCCGTATGAGTGCTGGAAATCCTTGGAAATGCTTTAATTGTACATTTAAGATTAAGTTATTGGATTTTGAATAAAGTGCTTGAAACTGCTTGAAATTGTAACTGCATTACTTTCATGGTATATAGCTTGGTCAGTGACACAATTAGAAACATTTAATATATATTCTCCCTTATATAGAAGGCTCTCACTGAACATAATTATGGTCATTTATAGCAAAATAGCATCTGATTTGATGAAATAAAATAATCAGTTTGTACACAAACACTGAAATTTGAAGCTTAAGTCAAATTTGTCTTCATTTAATCAAAGGATGTAAATATACCAAATGCTTGTAAAGTGCTTCAATATGCAGCATGACATAAACACACTGAAAAATGCAAGTGCACCGTCTCATACGTCTGTAATTGTTAGTATTTACACAGTTTCAGAAAGTTTGCTCAAAAATATTTTACTATTCTTTAAATTTCTTACAATGTCCCTACTTTAATTATTTGTTAATAGCAAGACACTAACAATTTAGATTAAGTGTAATGAACATCTTGAGTAACAATATCCAGGAGAAGGAGCTGAGACTTTGTCAGTCTAAGTGAAATCCACCTCTGAGGTGGGATCCAAATGATCCTGATATTTTGGTATCAAGTTGATCCAGATATCTGCCTTAACTTTTGAAATACCCAAATCAAACTTTTATCTGGATTCAAGGGAGGATTGGATTACCAGTAGAATCCTGATCTTCAGGATCAGGATTCTCTGGATCTGTGTTGAAATAGCCAGTTTTCAGATCAGATCTAGATTTAATCCAATCCGACCAGGATAATCCTGTCAGATCACTTTTGAAATACTGGGCCCAGAGCACACACAGACTATTGAAGACACATTTTGAGCCCGTGGACTACATAATATTGTTCAATAAAACAATTCAAACTTGATAAAGTTCTACTTACAAATAAATCTGTTGAAATGTTTTTATGTTGATATAATGTTAATTGTTTTATTTTTCATGTCTGCTTATGAAAAAAAACTAAATCTTTACATTTATGTTTTGATATGATACAGCTTGTTTAAACTACCCCAATTTCCAGTTAATTCACATACATTTTTATAATTCCCATGGAGTTTCTGATTTTGAATATTTCTCCAAATTCCCCAGCTTAACTTCCCATGTAAAGTTTCCAGAAACTTTCCATCCCTTTGCAACCCTAGTTTTAATACAGCCACACTCATGAATATGTTGTCCTCACATACAGATTTGTGAGTTTCTGCTGTCAGATCACTGAACGTGCAAGAGCAAAAAGCAACTTTGTTTACCTGAGCTAACACAGAGGCTGTTGACTGGACTGAGCTTTTAAAGTAAGGAGCACAATGAGCAGTTTGCAATGTAAAGATCGATAGCTCTAAAACCTGCTTTACAGTCCACAGGATGTCTCACTCTCACACTGTGTGCAGCCCTCAGTACTCAGCTCGGGGAAGTATTAGCCATTAGGTGCTTTGATGCTCTGCCTCTGGCTCTAGGCCCTCGTCCAGTCTCCTCTAAGTCGGAGTAAAACGAGGCCAAGTTGACGGGGTGCAATGCTGGTGTGTGTGTGTGTGTGTGTTTGAGTGTGTGACAGGAACGCTGCGTGTTTCCAAGAAACACAAAGCAAGGCCAGAGCATGGTGGAGTGTTGTGGTGAGGATTCGTATCGTGACATTAGAGGTCATTTCTTTCCTGGTTACTGGAAACTACAGACATCAGACACATGACCCACCTTAGCTTTTTAATAAATTTGGTGGTTTTCTGATGAAAATCTGTTGAAAAAAGTCTTATCTATTGTATCTGTGTTAGTCTACCTGATAAAAACACAGGGTGTCATCAGCATAAAAACTTCCATGTATAAAAACATTGCTGCAGAGCGCTACTAGTGGTAAAAACTCCACGGGTATCTTTAATGGCTAAGATTCATAAGGAGCTCCAACAGGAGTACTGACTGAGTTTGCTGAACAAACAAGTGCTGGAGGTGATGAAACCTGCCTGAACAAAAACATTAGCGAAAAGCAGTCCAACGGGGTGCAACAAGAAGATAGACATATTTTATCCAGGTGCTTGTCAGCAATGGAATGTACTGACAGACGTGCTAATGCTCCAAAACATACAAGCCTCAAAGCTGAAGACGACTGACTCACTCCTCCTCCTTTAACAAAGCCAACCAGGCGATTAATGCTGCTTCCATTAATCTTGTACGCCGAGTTCACTCACAATACACATTTTAATCTGCCATTTCACACTGGAAGTTAACACAGTACCTGTTTGTCCTTTGACAAACAGAAAGGTGTTAGTGTTACCTGCACATCTGTTACTCACAAAAAGTAAGAAGAAAAAATGCAGCTGTAGCTCTAGATAGATGTCTGTTCTGCAGCAAAGTTCAGGATGATGTTACAGCAGCGTGCAGACTGATTTAGCCACAGCTGCAAAAACGCTACTCCACTAATATTAAAACAAGCCCATCACAGTTTAGGATCTTTTGACAGCTGTCAAGGTGGTTCAGGGAATTAATCAGACGTTGTGACCTCCGTCAAACTGAATGTCAGAAATTCAGCCTGATTCTAAAATTAGTCTGGAACAACCAATTAGTGGCCAAAATCAGGCAGGATCTGTACCATGTCTGCCCGGTTTAACCTCTACCGACATGCTTGGCCAACATGACCGTCTTTCAGAAGCTGTAGTGGGCTACAATGAAGATACAGGTATCATGTGAAACTAGAAAACCCAAGGCATCCAGTGGTACCGACAACATGACTGGGTGTAGAAAATGGGTTCTAAACATATCCACGAGTCTCCTCTTTGAAACACGCCCACTTGGGGCTAATCCCATGCAGTTTTCTTTACCTGCAGTATAAATGTGCCATTTTCACCCAGTGTATTTGAATATTTCTGCACACTGGGGTCCCCAAACAATACTGGGAATGTATAAATTAAGTGTGACTGGAAGGCAGAGACTCTTGTGGATTCAATGAGCCCATTTGTATTCAAGTATGATCATGTTAGTCCTCATAGTAGACGATCACAGATGTCTGGGGATTTCTAAATGTGAAATAGCTGCTTGAACAGCGGCCCCTAATCATCACACAGCTCTTACTTCAAGGACACATCTTACCTGAAACAATGCTCTCCCCATTTTCTCCTCTGAAGTGATACAAAGTGGGGATGTAGAGAATCAAATTAATCTTCTACATTCAAACCACTTCTATGTGGTTTAATCTGTTGACCTGCTGTCTTCCCCAAAGATCGTTTATCTTAAAGAGGGATGGATTTAAGAGGTTAAGATGGACTATAACTGCACTGACTCACAAAACATAGTTTTTAAGCATAGCGCTTTATCGACAAGGTGCTGTGCCAATCAAGACACATAATCCAGTGTTAATCATTGCTGTAATGTTACACAGACGTCACAGATCAGTTCATTCTCCGGTTAAGGATTCATGATTTGGTGCTAGTTTGTGGAAGAGAACCTCAAAAATGCAAAAGGATACAGTTTGTTTCTTCAACTTAGTAGTGCACGTGTCAAAGACAGATAAAATCACCTTGCTGGGGACTTTTAACACTTCTGTATGAACACTGAACAAACGTTCCGAAGAGGTAAAGCTCACAATGGACTATAAAAATGAAGATACAAAATGAATGGAATAATAAAAAATAATCATCATTCATTGCTCCTCAAAGGTGGAGGCACTGGACCCTCAAACGGTCTCATTCATTCTACCCAGCACAAATCTTTACAACCCTAGTGTTAACTACATAAATTCAGGAAGCTTCAGCATCTTTCTTCTTTGATACAGTTCAGTCACTGGAATTTTTATTTTCCCTACTCGTCCTCTGTATCATGGAAGTGCTTTCAAAACCCTGCAGAGACACACTGGAAGTGAGAAAGCAGTATGGTTTGAATCTGGTTTATAGCCAGGACTGCACAGATTGGCTTTTTGTGGGTCTCATCCTTCATTTGGCAAGACGAAGCCTGACTGACTGAACCAAGACAAACAATACACTTACATTTTTAACCAAATCACAACATGAACACAATTTGAGAAAGACAGAAATGCCTGTGAGGATGGCAGCCATCACTAGCCTGCACATGACTACTAGAGATTGGAATCACTCCAGTTTATCTTTAGCTGTGCCAATTACGGAGCCGTCACACTTTGTGAGAGACGTTTCAAGTCAGTGATGATCCCACAAAGCCTGCACATTAAACCAGCTTTTACCATTTACTCACATGGTAAAAATGCATTTACTGTGTTGTTTGTCTCTTTCTCTCTCAAAAAAGCAACGTGGGTAATTCAATAACAATATATAGAGCTGTATACTGAGAATGTATTAGTGTTCAACCTAGGTTTGCAAAGGGGTGGAAAGTTTCTGGTACATTTCCAGAAACTTTCCAAGGGATGTTAAGATGGGGAATTTTTTGAAATATTCCAAATTGGAAACTGCATGGGAATTTTGAAATGTATGTTGAATTAATGGGATTTTATGGGAATTAACTGGAGATTGGGGTAGTTTAAACAAACTGTATCATATCCAAACATAAATATAATATATATATATATATATATATATATATATATATATATATATATATATATATATATATATATATATATATAATATATATATATAATATATATATATATATATATATATATATATATATATATATATATATATATATATATATAAAGAATGCATTAAAAACATTAAACATTAAAACATGACATTTCAACAGATTCATTTGTAAATAGATTTGTACGTAGTGCACGGGCTCAAATGTGTGTCTTCATTAGTCTCTGTGTGCTCTGGGCTCTAAAGTGTGGTCCAGGTACAGAAATCACCTAGCCCTGCAATAAGCAGGGTGCTATGTAAATGTGATAGGAATAGCAGATATTTAAGTGTACTTGCATGAAATCTGGTTGATTTAGTACAAGATTATGCTAAACTATATTTTCCCCAACTATATTTAAGTTTAAGCCAAGCTTCAATTTTGAAAATTCCCAGTTTATTCCCATAAATTCCTGTTAATTCCCATGGAAAGTTCCCAACTTTGAAAATTCCCCAAATTTTGCAGCCGTATCAACCATTGAAGCTATTTTGGAAGCGGTCAGTGATGTAAGTGACCACCTTTAGGCCTGTCAGCAGTGCTTTTCATTTGCAGGTGTCAAAGTCTCAAACAGGACAAATCTTCCAAACATGGCTGGACACAGCTGACCTGCCAAACAACTCAGACTAAATGTTGAAGTTTATATCCCAGCAGCCACTGCAATCTCGCTCTCTGGCACAAATGTTTAGCAGCAGTCACACTTCACCACAGCCTTAGATCTAATGTGTGAGTGGAAGCCGTCTGATCACAGAGAGAAGCATCTGAGACTACTGGTGTAAAACAAGAGGTTTTCTAAGGTGGGACTAAACACAGTATGACTCACACACACACAAACATGTCTACAGAACTGTATTTATAAGTCTGTCTGTGAGCAGAACCCATGACTCCCAGGCACAAAATAAAAACTTTCCAGACAACAACCGCACGCAGCAGACGAGCATTCGCTGCTGTCACAGGTCATGAACTGTGTGCTGGTGGGTGACAGTGGAAACTGTGGTGAGAATACACGTGCCACTGATGTGCACTTAGAGGAGCTTCAAAGGACATTTTCAATGACTTTACCGGTATTACGGTAAATCTCTGTGAAATTTTATGCGATAAAAATTATGTGTCTCGGTGGAGTATCAGGATATGTAATAACAGCCTCATCCAAGTCTCGCAGTGACTTGCGATGAAGGCGTTCGTAATGCTAAACGTAGACATCAAGAATTAAAGTATGGCGGAAAGTGCATGAAACGGAACCGTACATACACTATTTCAAACAGGCACTCCTCTCACTCACACAGGCACACTTCTTATATGTGAATTTTCCTGCGTAATGATGACCATTAGATGGCATGTTAATGTCTATATTACTGTTAGTTTATGAAGGTTATGAATTCTAAATTACGTTTTTTGTTGTTGTTTCCTTTTGAGATTTTGGCTTCTAATGTTTTAGTATGATAAGAAAATCACAAGATTTTGTGAAATAATTTCAATGTATGTGTTTTTTGGACATTTGTACAGCAATTAAGAATATCGCGATAATATCGTTAACCGTGATAATTTGGTCACTATAATCTAAATGTCAAATATTCCATATTGTTACATCCCTAGCCTAGTCTAATCCAATACTATCTATCCAATAAATATGTATAGTACTAGGGGTGAGAATTGAAAACTGGTTAAAAGTTGTCTGATCCATTAGACTCTACGCCTCAGAGCACATCAATGGCATGTTTCAGACAGTTGCATACGTTACATTACTCATGCGTCTGCACCGTTGGAACTATAAGGAGTGGGTCAACAATAAGGAGTCGTGGACCAGGGAAACGGTCCAAAGCGTGGCTTCATTTCATGAAGAAAGATGACAACAGTGCTCGTTGTAATGTCTGTAAAATCATCAGATTGACTCAACGTGGAAACACCAGCAATATGTCGAAACATCTGTCTGCACAATGTGGCCTTGAATTCCAGGTAGGCCTTGTATTTGACACAGAGCTGCTCATCTGTTACTGAGGGTAAATATCCCTGCAGGCAGGATTAGTCGATACTTTCTTTGACTAAGAAAACATGAAAATGAATTCTGTACAAATATTTTGTCATTTCACTCATTTTAGTCGATGACAGACGGACAGTTGGACAGCTTACCGGTTCCAAGTTAAACAGTGAGAAGCTGCTACCTG
>CM071612.1:25237662-25284989 GCA_036365135.1 Miichthys miiuy
GAGGTGTCCAAACCAAGAATTACACTGCTTACTTTGTTTTGCATATAAGAAAGAAATCAAATTCTTCAGATTCTTCTGCCAACATGTCATTATAGATGTTTATGACCTCATTTGAAACTTCATAATTTTGATGTGTGTTGCAGAGTTATTATAGTTCTGTATTATATTACAGTCAAATCTCACCCCCTTCCTTTGTCCACATAACCAATTATGAAGGGACATCACCTGAAACTGGCTCCTCAGGTCCCACTGCTCAGACAGGGGTCTAGTCTCACTACAAATCACCTTTCCAGCCTCAACCAAAGGGCAGTCACCATGGATATCGACACCCATATTCCTAACTCAAAAGATAAAAGAAAAATATCCTTCACAAACCTCAAATTCATCTCCCTGTCATCCCCATTCAGCCTCTCTTGACAGTAAAATGTCTAACTCCTTCTGTTCATTCTTTCAAACCAAAGTTGACACCATTTACAGTAACCTATCTTCCTCTCTTGCACCCAACCCCTACACTCCCAGTCCTCAGCTGCACCTCCTCCCACACCTTTCAGCCTCATTTCTCCCGTGTTGACAGGAAAGCTGTCCAACCTGGATCCAATCCTACCTTGCCAATAACTGTCTCGCCTTCTCATTACAGAAACCATCACCTCTCCCCTCAGCTCTGGTTAAAAGTTCAAAGTTGCTGCTGTCAGTCACATACTCAAAAAAACTGGACTCAACCCTGATATCATGACAAATTTGCAGCCAATCCATAATTTCCTTTTTCTGTTAAAATCCTTGCACGTATGAATTCAAGACCTGTCTCATCTCCAATGACCTGTTTTAATCTTTTTGATCTTGAGAACAACACAGCACTGGAACAGCCCTCATCAAAGTCACCAACAACATCCTTCTCTCTGCAGAGTGTTCACCTCAGCATCGTTATCCTTCTGGAAATCACTGCAGCCTTTGACACCATCAGCCACACTATTCTTCTCTCCTGCCTCAAATCCTCCCTCAGCATCACTGGCAATGCCCTCTCCTGACTTAAAACATACCTCAAAAACAGACAACAGTTCATCCACATCAACAACTCCATCTCCTACACCTCTCCTCTCTTCCAGAGTATTCCCCAGGGTTCCATGCTTGGTCCTCTCCTTTTCTTTTTCTACATGCTTACCCTTGGCAACATCATTTGATATCAGGGTCTCCGCTTCCACTGCTACACTGACAACATCCAACTCTACATGTCTACCAAATCCATTACCACTTGCACTCACTCCAATATCTCCAACTGCTTCACTGACATCAAATACTGGATGCAGCTTCCTCAAACTGTACTTTGACAAATCAGACATGATCATCATCAGCCCCAAATCCCTCACCAAAACCACTCATAGTTTCTTCCTCACCATTGACAACTCCTCAATGTCTTCCTCCCCATACAGTCACAACCTCCGAGTGATTGGTGACAATGACTATTCCATTGAATAACACATAAATTAAATCATGAGAACTGCGTTTTTCACCTCAAAAACCTAGTCCAACTCTGCCCATCACTCTTTTCTCTGCTCCAATAATCTTCATCACCTCCAGAATAGACTATTGCCACAGCTTCCTCTACAGCACCCCATCCAAAACCTTAAACAAACTCCAATACATTCAGAACTCTGCTGCTTGCCTTTAGATATACACTTGCACCCATGACCACATCACCAGATGTCACCAGAACCTCCCACAGCAGATCCAGTTGAAACTCCTCCTCCTCATATACAAAGCCTTCCTAAATTTTGACTTATTGTCTTGTTGTACCATTACGCTACCCTGATACATCTTCAAGAAAACTTTGACCACTATTCTATGTAATACCACACTATACTATAAGATATTACTATACCTATTATGTTGTTATGTTATTTTAATTTATTTAACCAGGTACATCCACATCTTTTTCATAATATGTAAAACATTTACCACTCCCTTAACACAAATATATTCTAAACAAAGATTATATATTTTTCACCATTTTCTTTACTGAAAACATAACTGTGATGGCACTAATTAACATGATAAACAAAACATAATTATATCACTGACATAACCAATAAAATCACGGATTATCATGCAATTTAATTTAATTAATTTAATTTAATAGTTATGGCCCTGTTTTGTCACCTGAATGCCAGAAGCAAGATGATAGGGTGATTGAACATACAAAAGGTAAGTCAGAATAATCTGTGTAAATGTTTGCAGAAGTAAATGTAGATAAAAGAGATACCAAATGTGCACCCACGGTTGCATTACTAAATGGTGAAGCGAAGAGGGATGTGTGCAATTTTTATTAACAGTTTAGTCAGAAACAGAGGGTTGGTATGTGTGTCCATGTGCTTTGTCTTTATGTGTGTGTGTATTGACTACAGTCAGTGACAGAGCCTATCCATCACATAGGGGTTTTAACAATGGGGGCCCACTGACTCTGTAGGGTCTGGTCAGGTATAAAAGCAGGGGTTACACCAAACAGGACAGCAGTGCAGCAGTAACAACACCAACAGCAGCAGCTCACCTACAGCACAAACATGACCACCACTGAAATGGGCATGGGCAGGGTAAGCTTATAATTTCAAACATAAATTACAAATTTCTTGAGTGTTTATTTATAGAGAACATCAAATGATGTCAGTGCTTCTACAGTCAATTACAGCATCTCTCATTTTTCAGGTCACCTTCTACGAGGACAGGAACTTCCAGGGTCGCTCCTGGGAGTGCATGAGCGACTGCGCTGACTTTTCCTCCTACCTGAGCAGATGCCACTCCTGCAGGGTGCAGAGCGGTTGCTTCATGGTCTACGACCGTCCCAACTACATGGGAAACCAGTACTTCATGAAGAGGGGCGACTATGCTGACTACATGAGCATGTGGGGATGGAACAGTGGTATCAGGTCTTGCCGTATGATCCCTATGGTAGGTATAAAACAGACATCTGCCTATTACAGTTGACATCCCTTACAAAACTTGATATACAGATATTCATTTCATTTCTTTTTTTCAAAACAGTACAGAGGCCAGTACAGGATGAGGATCTACGAGAGGGAGAACTTCGGTGGTCAGATGTATGAGCTGATGGACGACTGTGACAACATCATGGACCGTTACCGTATGAACAACTGCATGTCCTGCAACGTGATGGACGGCCACTGGCTGATGTACGAGCAGCCCCACTACAGAGGCAGGATGATGTACTTCAGGCCTGGAGAGTACAGGAACTTCATGAACATGGGCTGGAGCGGCTCCAAGTTCATGAGCATGAGGCGTATCATGGACATGTGGTAGACATTTTCATTTTGAAATAAAAAATGAAAGATAAAACAAAAACGTGAGCCTGTGACTGTTTTCTTTTCTTCCATTGTTAAAAAAATATTTAATGCAATACACTGAATAAACAATGTAGATTACTCAAGAGCATCAAAAGGTGTCCAAACCAAGCACTACACTGCTTACCGTATTTTTCGGACTATAAGTCGCACTTTTTTCATGGTTTGGCTAGTCCTGTGACTTATACTCAGGTGCGACATATATTAAAATATATACGGTAATTTCACATGTTCATTATTTTCACACTGACAGCCGCGAGAGGGCGCTCTAGGCTTGTGTGCCAGTAACTGCTACTCCTATTAATCCTGTACCACTGAAAATTTAAAATTTAAACATCAACTTATAAAGACAAGTGAGAAAGACTGAACACAAATGCCCCCAAAAAGAAAATCATATTCTGCAGATTACAAGCTGCAAGTAGTGAAATATGCAGCCGAAAACGGTAATCGAGCAGCAGACAGAAAGTTTGGAGTGAGCGAGAAACTTTTGAGGGAGTGGCAAAAAGCGGAGGATATTCTAACTGCAATGAAGAAAACAAAAAAAGCTAATCACAGGCTAAAAGCTGGATGGCCAAAGCTAGAGGAACAAGTTCAGAAATGGGTGCTTGAACAACATGCTGCCGGGAGAGGCTTGTCAATGGTGCAGTAACGTCTCCACACCCAGTTAGTTGCCAAGGCGATGAATATAAATGACTTTGCGGGAGGACCTTCTTGGTGTTACTGCTTCAATGTACGTAACCGCCTCTCTATCAGAGCATGGACAACGATGTCCCAAAAACTGCCAGCAGACTTCCAAGCCAAGGTCGACAGTTTCCGTGAGTTTGTTGAAAAGCAAGTAATTGAGAACAACATGACACCGGATCATATTATTAACATGGACGAGGTCCCCCTCACGTTTGACATCCCCATGGGCCGAAGTGTCGCAGAGAAAGGTGTGAATATAGTGACAACTGGTCATGAGAAATCACACTTCACAGTGGTGCTGGCATGTTGTGGAAATGGATCAAAATTGCCACCAATGGTCATTTTTAAACGAAAAACCATGCCAAAAATCCAATGCCCTCAGTTGTCGTGGCCGTGAATGAGAAAGGGTGGATGGATCAAGAAATGATGAACTTTTGGCTTACAAAGCGCTACACTAAGTGTAGGAGCCAAAGTTGTCGTTAAAAGAGTTTAAATCTTCGTAATAGTTATGATGCGTTTATAGTTAAATTTGTGTTATGTTACCGTAGTTTACATAGTTGTGAAAGTTCCTAGAATACCTGAAGTAAGCTTGGTGTATGCACATGGTAAAAAAAGAACAAATGTTCCTAGAGCAACTGAAGTAAGCTTGGCGCATGCGCATGGTAAAAACAGAACAAATGTATGTTAGATTAGCGGAGGTGCAATAGGTATGGTGTACAAAAGGTTTTTTGACCGTTACGTTACTTTAGACGTTACTGACGGATTTGCTATTGGAAGCTTTTCTGACCGTTGTAACCCAATAGAAGATTGGATGTATAATGAAACGTCAAAATAAAACCTACAAAAGGACGACCAGCCTCCGGTGTTTTGTGAGTGTGGAAGTAAGGTACACGTGTCCAGACAACTGACTTTGCATTCCGCTAAAACTGTTCAAGTGGCTCTAGAACTGAGTTTGAGTAAAGTGTTTGTCACTACATCAAGTCAAAAAACCTTTGACTGACATCAACCAGGATCACGGCGTGGACACAACTCATCCAGGAATTAGACGGCGCCAAAAGGATTACGTGGGCGGCATGGACAACGCTGTGGGAATATACAAAGATTCTGTACGTATGCTGGATGAAGGTAACCTGGATAAGCCTGGTAACCATCCCCATGATAAAGCTGAGTGACTATCCTGTTGTTTTTGGCTGGATTTCATCACCCTGTTATTTGGAACTGTGTAACAAGTGAGGAACACACAGTACCCGAAGATGACCACAAGAGGGCGGTCACACCTACAGAAAAAGGTACTGAGGGAGAAACTGCATCAGTACATAGCTGCAAGAAGGTCCAAATTAAGGCAGTTAACTGCAAAATCAAACCAAATAGAACGTCTTATGGAAGATGATAATAACATGATGTATACTGAACAAAAGGAAATGAAAAGTTACTACAAGTTGTATGAGGAATTCATTGACCAGAACCAGAGAGTGAAGTTTTATTTAAGAGAAGAAGAACTAGAGGCTGACCAATCCTTTTGGTTTGAACCCAAAGCATCCAACTGCCATGACTTCATGAAAAGAGCAGAGAAGTGGATTGAGGAAGTAAAACTTCATGCAGACTTGGTAGATACAAGTGGAACAAACATAATTCCTATGGACAGTGTTTCAAATGTGGATGCAAAACAAAGATCTGGCAAATCGTCTAAGCATGGCAGTCGCATAAGTTCAACATCTTAAGGTACTTCTGTACTCCTGAAAGAGGCGGCGAAGAGAGCAGAACTTGTTGCAAAAGCAGCTGCATTAAAGAAAAAGCAAGCGCTAGAACTGAAAGAAGCCCAGTTAAAGATGGACAAAGAACAATTGGAGTTAGCCACAGAGCTGGCAGCGTCTACAGCACGACGCAAAGTATACAAAGACTATGAATCACCTAAGCAACAGCGTGGCGCCGCTGCATCATCACATTCAGCTAAGCAGGACTACGCTGATGGTTAAAGCAGGAAAGATGCATCACCACCTAGGCAGCAACGCAGAGACTGGCCTGTGATGTCAACAAATCCACCAGCAACAAGGCCTAAGGTACGTGTTCACCAGAGTTTAAGCCCTACACGTGCAGATGACCCACGACAACAGAATGACGACATAGCTGAGTTGTACAGAGTGATGAAACTGATATTACTGAGTTGCTTGTGAAAAATCAACGGATGTCATACTTACCTCAAAGAGATATTCCTTTGTTCCACAGAGATCCACTTGACTTTCGTTCCTTCATAAAAGCATTTGATCATGCTATCTACTCTACTCTACTCTACTCTACTACTAAGGGGCGAACCACGAGACTTGGTAAAGAGCTGTCAGCATATGCCAGCAAGTCGTGGATATGGTGAAGCGCTGAGATTCCTGCGTGAACACTATGGAAATGAGGTAAAAATCGCTTCTGCTTTAATGGAAAAGGCATTCAGGTGGCCCAAACTCAAGTCAGAAGATGGCAAAGCACTCAGAGCTTTCTCATTGTTTCTTCTGAGCTGTCGTAACACAATGGATGATGTTGAATACATGGATGAGCTAGACAATCCAAGTAACATGAGGGTTGTGGCATCGAAATTACCATACAAGCTCATGGAGAAATGGCGGGCTCAGGCATATGACAGTAGCACTATGGGAGAAGAGCCAAGTTTGCTGATCTCGTAAAGTTTGTGGACAAGCAAGCTAAAGTAACCACAGATCCACTGTTTGGCAACCTGCTGGAGGGAACGGCAGTTGAAAAGAAAGACAAAGGAAGGTTTGACCTCAAGCGACGCATTAAACCGAAGGAAAAAAGGGAAGTAGCTTTGTCACAAATGCTACTCCAGTTAAAACCGAGGATTTTGCTACGCAAAGGACGAAGGCAGAAACGACACGCCCCAACAGCGCCTTCAGTAAACCATGTTTGTTCTGTGAAGGTCATCACACACTGGAGAAGTGTAAAAGGATAAAGGGATGTCTGCATAAGGAAAAAAATGACTACCTCAGGAAAGCAGGATGTTTTGGATGCTTAACCAAAGGACATGTAAGCAAAGACTGCTAAAAAAGAATGGCGTGTAGTGTTTGTGCTTTGAAACACCCTAGTATGTTGCATTTTGAAAAACAAGAGAGCTCCACCAACCCACAGGTAGCCGAAGCAAAAGTGCAGGATGACGCTGCCACAACCTCAACCGCTTCAGGCATGTTGCTGGCTGCCAGTGTTGAAACAAGTGCATGCACTGGGGCTGGAGACGACTGCATTCTCTCAATAGTACCAGTCCAGGTGAAGGCAAAGAAAAGCAGCAAAGTTGTGGAGACCTATGCCTTTATTGACCCAGGTAGCTCTGCAACATTTTGCACCAACACACTCGCCAGACAGCTGAACCTACAGGGCAGACACACGGAACTGGAGCTGAAAACTATGAGCCCTAAGCATCGAGTGGAAATCTATCTGCTCACAGATCTGGAAGTCAGTGGGATTGACAGCAACAACTTCATTGACTTGCCCAAAGTTTACACAAAAAAGCATCCCAGTGTCAAGAGGAAACATTCCAACACAGGAAGACATAGAAAAATGGAGATGTTGGACTTCTCATTGGGAATAATGTGCATTAGCATTAGAGCCATGGCATGTGATCAACAGTAGGGGCAACGGTCCATATGCCGTCAGAACTGTTCTCGGCTGGACGGTCAACGATCACGCAAACACTGACACAGAAGGTGATGGACATTCACACACTGCAGTAAACCGCATATCAGTGGAAAGCATAGGCCAGCTTGTGCTACAGCAGTATCATCAGGATTTTCCAGAACGTCTGTGTGATGAAAAAGTTGGAAGTGTCACAGGAGGATCAACAGTTTATGACTCTACACACCATGCTGATGGACATTATGTTATTGGTCTACCAAAGAAGAAGGCTGATCTTACAATGCCCAACAATCACAGCGTTGCTGTACAAAGAGCTCTTACACTGAAAAGGAAATTCAAAGGGAATCCTATCTTCCATCAAGAGTACAGTGATTTCATGAAGGATATGATTGAAAAGGGCTACGCCGTCAGAGTTCCAGGGAACCAGCTAAGCCGCCAGGATGGTAAATTATGGTACGTGATTTGGGGTTAATGCTTCAATGTCGTTCAGATCATCCGTGGATGTTGTGATGGGCCTGTCGTTTATTATTGCTTCGACTTCACACATGAGTGTCTGTAGAGATTCGTCGAGAGTTTGCTCTTTGAGTATGGATCGCAGGAGTTTTCTTACTGACCAAATTTGCCTCTCCCAAACACCTCCAAAGTGGGAACCTGTAGGGGGATTAAAAATCCACTCTACTTCCTTTTGACGAAGTGTGTCCTGTATTTTGTTTTGATTCCACTGTTGTATGGCGTCACAAAGACTCATAAAGTCAGCTATGTGACTCATTAAAATGCAAAAAGTATACATGTGTTACTTTATGTATCTTTTGTATCACTCTTTAGGTTTTATGGCTCCTTTTTGTGTTATTATGTGAGTAATTGGTAGCCTTACCACCTCCCAATTAGGGTCTGGAATATGTAGGAGCCAAAGTTAAGAGAGTTTAAATCCCTGCTTGTGATGGACAGTATGCGAGAGCACATCACACCACAGTTTAAAGATAAACTAAAGGTTTTCAACTCCATCCCTGCCATCATCCCTGGAGGCTTAACCAAAGTACTCCAGCCACTTGACATCTCGGTGAACCGGAGCTTTAAGGCAGTCTTGCGTCATCTGTGGGAGCAGTGGATGATGGATGGAGAACACAGCTTCACGGCAACTGGGAGGATGTGCCATGCAACTTTCCTGGAATTCATTGGATGGATCAACAAAGCATGGACTTCAGTGACAACCAAAACCATCCTGTCGGGATTCAGAAAGGCCGGAATAATTGGAACTGGGACTGATGCTGAGTCTGACAACAGCCACGCAGAAGAGGAAGCAGTGCTCCGTCTACCTCCGGAGTGTGCGGAGTTGCTCATAAGTGACACCAAGGATGAAAAATTCAATGGATTTAGTGATTTGGAGTGAGATCGAGAGTTTGGTAAACTTCTTAAGTTATGTTGTGTATGCTATAGTTATCTGAATAACTGTTAATGTTACATTAATATACCAGACGCCTATTCAGCCTGTTGTTCTCTATTCTATTGTTATTACTATAACTTGCCTTTCAAGATGAAATGTCTGTCTCCGCAAAAAATGCGACTTATAATCCAGTGCGACATATGTTTTTTTCTTCTTCATTATGCATTTTTTGGCTGGTGCAACTTATACTTGGATCGACTTATACTCTGGAAAATATGGTACTTTGTTTTGCATATAAGAAATCAAAAAATTCTTCAAATTCTTACCTTTCTGCCAACATGTCTTGTAGATGTTTATGACCTCATTTGAAACTTGAGCATTTTGTGGTGTGTCTCCCAGAGTTAATATAATTTTGTATTATATTATATTCAAATCTCATCCCCTTCCTTAGTCTTCATAGCTCATTACGAAGGAACGTCACCCAACCCCTACACTTCCAGTCTCCCACCTGCTCCTCCTCCTTCACCTTTCAGCCTCAGTTCTCCCCTGTGTTGACAGGAAAGCTGTCCAACTTCATGACATGAATGAAAGCTCCACATGCCCTGGATCCAAGCCCATCCCACCTTGTCAATAACTGTCTCCCCTCTCATTACAGAAACCATCAACTCCTTCCTCAGTTCCGGTTTAATACCTCATTCTGTTAAGCTTGCACTAGGCACGACAATGAACCCACAATGCAGACCAAAACAGGAGTTGTTTTAGAAGGCTTATTATTGGCAGGACACAACACAAACTGATAAGACAGGAGGAGTCCAGGGGGGAAACATCAGGGCAGGACGACGAGGACAGGTGAGCAGACGAGGGAAGGCTGAGCGTGGCTTGCAAGGCAGGTGAGTGTGGCAGGGCTGGAGACAAGAACAGATGAACAAAACAAAGCAGGAATACAAAAAAATCTACAACAAAAATCTTAAAAAGAAAAGATAGTTTCTTCTGAGCCGTTACAGGAATAGTTACCAAGACACAACAACGAACTGGCAGAGTCTGGGAGGGTGAACCAGAGTTAAATACTGCAGGAGCTTTGTGAGAAGATGAGATGCAGGTGTGAGAGCAGAGCAGGTGAGGATCAATGGGGGAGTGGTCGAAGAACTGCTACACTGATGACATCCAGCTCTACATCTTTGCCAAGTCCATCACCACTTCCACTCACTACACTCTCTCAAACTGCCTCACCATTGACAACTCCTCATTGTCTTCCTCCCAACACAGTCGCAAACTCTGAGTCATCTCTGACAATGACCCCTCCTTTGAATAATACATGAATTATATCAAGAGAACTACCTTTTTCCAAACCCAAAACTTAGCCCAACTCTGCCCATCACTCTTTTTCTCTGCTCCAAAAACACTCGTCTACGCCTTCATCACCTCCATAATAGACTATTACAACAGCATCCTCTATGCCACACCATCCAAAACCTTAAACAAACTCCAATACATCCAGAAATCTGCTGCCTACCTTTTAACACACACCTGGACTCATGACTACATCACCCACGTCCTCCAGAACCTCCACTTGATTCCGGTCCCACAGCAGATCCAGTTTAAATTCCTCCTCCTCATATACAAAGCCCTGCAAAGTTTGGACTTATTGTCCTGTTGTACCATTTCACTATCCTGATACATCTTAAAGGAAACTGACACTACACTATACAAACATATACAAGAAAACTTACACAATGCTATAGTCTATTATATACTATACTATACTATACTATACTATACTATACTATACTATACTACTATATAATATGCTATACTGTACTATACTATACTATACTATTCTATACTATACTAGCATAGTATAGTATAGTGTAGTATAGCACTGTCGCCTCACAGCAAGAAGATTCCTGGTTTGAACCTCGATTGAGGACTTGAGTCCGCAATAGTCTCAGCAGTTCATTCATTCAGTTCATTCATTTGTCACGTGACAGGCCGCTCAGGCTGTGTAAGAAGCAGTGCACACAGCAGTACGTTCATACAGATCAGTCTTTCGTTCATTTGTCACGTTTACATCGGCCACAAGAGGGCTACAGCGCAGGACTGCCGAACGAATGAAATGACTCAAAGAAAGATTAGTTAATTTTAGCGTTCGAGAGTAAGTGATCCGAGTCAGTTAAAAGACTCGAACTTCCCAACACTAGCACTTAACAGGTGCTAAATGTGGAAGAAAATGGATGGTTATACTATACCATACCATGCTATACAATAGCAGAGACTATTACATTATACCATACTATACTATACTATACTATACTATACTATACTATACTATACTATATATACTATACTATACTATACAGTACCAAATTATACTATACTCTACTATATTATACTACACTATATCACTATACTTTGTTATTTTCATTTGTTTATCCAGGTACATTCACATATTTTTCATAATATGTAAAACATTTACCACTACCATAACAAAATATATTTTAAATAAAGATGATCTATATTTTCACCATTTTCACCATTGTAAACACACGTGTGATAATATAATGAAATAATATTGTGACCAAACACCATACACATAGTTATATCACTCACATGACCAATAAAAGCACACATCATGCCATGACAATGGTTATGCCCCTTTTTTGTCACCTGAATGCAAGAAGTGAGATAACAGAATGACTCTAGTGTGGCGGGACAAATTTTGAACAGACAAAAGGTAAGTGACAATATATACAGAAGTAAAAATAGATAAAAGAGCTACCAAGTGTGCACCCTTGGTGGCCCTACTAAACGGTGAAGGGAAGAGGGATGTGTGCGATATTTATTAACTGTTTAGTGAAAAAGGGAAGGCTATGTGTGTCCATATGTGCTTTGTTTATGTGTGTGTGCACTGACTACAGTCAATGACAGAGCTTTTATATCACATAGGGGTTTTAACAATGGGGGCCCACTGACTCTGTAGGGTCTGGTCAGGTATAAAAGCAGGGGTTACACCAAACAGGACAGCAGTGCAGCAGTAACAACACCAACAGCAGCAGCTCACCTACAGCACAAGCATGACCACCACTGAAATGGGCATGGGCAGGGTAAGCTCATAGTTTCATACACAAATTACAAATTTCATGAGTGTTTATTTATAGAGAACATCAAATGATGTCAGTGCTTCTACAGTCAATTAAAGTATCCTCATTTTTCAGGTCACCTTCTACGAGGACAGGAACTTCCAGGGTCGCTCCTGGGAGTGCATGAGCGACTGCACTGACTTTTCCTCCTACCTGAGCAGATGCCACTCCTGCAGGGTGCAGAGCGGCTGCTTCATGGTCTACGACCGTCCCAACTACATGGGAAACCAGTACTTCATGAGGAGAGGTGACTATGCTGACTACATGAACATGTGGGGATGGAACAGTGGTATCAGGTCTTGCCGTATGATCCCCATGGTAGGTATAAAACAGACATCTGCCTATTACAGTTGACATCCATCACAAAACTTGATATACAGATATTCATTTCATTTCTTTTTTTTAAAAACAGCACAGAGGCCAGTACAGGATGAGGATCTACGAGAGGGAGAACTTTGGTGGTCAGATGTATGAGATGATGGACGACTGTGACAACATCATGGACCGTTACCGTATGAACAACTGCATGTCCTGCAACGTGATGGACGGCCACTGGCTGATGTACGAGCAGCCCCACTACAGAGGCAGGATGATGTACTTTAGGCCCGGAGAGTACAGGAACTTCACAAACATGGGCTGGAGCGGCTCCAGGTTCATGAGCATGAGGCGTATCATGGATATGTGGTAGACGTTTTCATTTTGAAATAAAAAAATGAAAGATAAAACAAAAACGTGAGCCTGTGACTGTTTTCTTTTCTTCCATCATTACAAAAATATTTAATGTAATACATTGAATAAACTCAAAACTTGTCTCATCTTCAATGACCTGTTTGATCCATTTCAATCCAGAGTCTGCTCACAACACAGCACTGGAACAGCCCTCAGAGTCACCAACGACGTCCTTCTCTGCAGACTCTGATCACCTCAGCGTTGTCATCCTTCTGGACCTCACTGCAGCCTTTGACACCATTAACCACACTATTTTTCTCTTCTGCCTCAAATCCTCCCTCAGCATCACTGTCACTGCACTCTCGTGGTTTAAATCATACCTCAAAAACAGACAACAGTTCACCCACATCAGCAACTGCACCACATCCACCACTCTTTTGTCCCAAGGTATCCCCCAAGGTTCGGTGCTTGGTCCTTTCATTTTTATTCTTTACATACTTCCCCTTGGCAACATCTTTTGCCATCATGGTCATTGCTTCCACTGCTACACTGACGACATCCAGTTCTACATCTTCACCAAGTCCATCGCCACTTCCACTCCCTCCATTCTTTCCAACTGCCTCACCACTCCTTGCAAAAATATTTTATGTAATACATTGAATAAACAATGTAGATTACTCAAGAATATCAAAAGTGGTGTCCAAACCAAGCATTACACTGCTTACTTTGTTTTGCATATAAGAAATCAAATTCTTCGGTCTTACCTTTCTGCCAACATGTCTTGTAGATGTTTATGACCTCATTTGAAACTTGAGCATTTTGTGGTGTGTCTCCCAGAGTTAATATAATTTTGTATTATATTATATTCAAATCTCATCCCCTTCCTTAGTCTTCATAGCTCATTACGAAGGAACGTCACCCAACCCCTACACTTCCAGTCTCCCACCTGCTCCTCCTCCTTCACCTTTCAGCCTCAGTTCTCCCCTGTGTTGACAGGAAAGCTGTCCAACTTCATGACATGAATGAAAGCTCCACATGCCCTGGATCCAAGCCCATCCCACCTTGTCAATAACTGTCTCCCCCTCTCATTACAGAAACCATCAACTCCTTCCTCAGTTCCGGTTTAATACCTCATTCTGTTAAGCTTGCACTAGGCACGACAATGAACCCACAATGCAGACCAAAACAGGAGTTGTTTTAGAAGGCTTATTATTGGCAAGACACAACACAAACTGATAAGACAGGAGGAGTCCAGGGGGGAAACATCAGGGCAGGACGACGAGGACAGGTGAGCAGACGAGGGAAGGCTGAGCGTGGCTTGCAAGGCAGGTGAGTGTGGCAGGGCTGGAGACAAGAACAGATGAACAAAACAAAGCAGGAATACAAAAAAAAATCTACAACAAAAAATCTTAAAAAGAAAAAGATAGTTTCTTCTGAGCCGTTACAGGAATAGTTACCAAGACACAACAACGAACTGGCAGAGTCTGGGAGGGTGAACCAGAGTTAAATACTGCAGGAGCTTTGTGAGAAGATGAGATGCAGGTGTGAGAGCAGAGCAGGTGAGGATCAATGGGGGAGTGGTCGAAGAACTGCTACACTGATGACATCCAGCTCTACATCTTTGCCAAGTCCATCACCACTTCCACTCACTACACTCTCTCAAACTGCCTCACCATTGACAACTCCTCATTGTCTTCCTCCCAACACAGTCGCAAACTCTGAGTCATCTCTGACAATGACCCTCCTTTGAATAATACATGAATTATATCAAGAGAACTACCTTTTCCAAACCCAAAACTTAGCCCAACTCTGCCCATCACTCTTCTTCTCTGCTCCAAAACACTCGTCTACGCCTTCATCACCTCCATAATAGACTATTACAACAGCATCCTCTATGCCACACCATCCAAAACCTTAAACAAACTCCAATACATCCAGAAATCTGCTGCCTACCTTTTAACACACACCTGGACTCATGACTACATCACCCACGTCCTCCAGAACCTCCACTTGATTCCGGTCCCACAGCAGATCCAGTTTAAATTCCTCCTCCTCATATACAAAGCCCTGCAAAGTTTGGACTTATTGTCCTGTTGTACCATTTCACTATCCTGATACATCTTAAAGGAAACTGACACTACACTATACAAACATATACAAGAAAACTTACACAATGCTATAGTCTATTATATACTATACTATACTATACTATACTATACTATACTATACTACTATACTATACTACTATACTATACTATACTACTATATAATATGCTATACTGTACTATACTATACTATACTATACTATTCTATACTATACTAGCATAGTATAGTATAGTGTAGTATAGCACTGTCGCCTCACAGCAAGAAGATTCCTGGTTTGAACCTCGATTGAGGACTTGAGTCCGCAATAGTCTCAGCAGTTCATTCATTCAGTTCATTCATTTGTCACGTGACAGGCCGCTCAGGCTGTGTAAGAAGCAGTGCACACAGCAGTACGTTCATACAGATCAGTCTTTCGTTCATTTGTCACGTTTACATCGGCCACAAGAGGGCTACAGCGCAGGACTGCCGAACGAATGAAATGACTCAAAGAAAGATTAGTTAATTTTAGCGTCCGAGAGTAAGTGATCCGAGTCAGTTAAAAGACTCGAACTTCCCAACACTAGCACTTAACAGGTATATTGGTGACTGTAAATTGTCTGTAGGTTTGAATGTGGAAGAAAATGGATGGTTATACTATACCATACCATGCTATACAATAGCAGAGACTATTACATTATACCATACTATACTATACTATACTATACTATACTATACTATACTATACAGTACCAAATTATACTATACTCTACTATATTATACTATATATCACTATACTTTGTTATTTTCATTTGTTTATCCAGGTACATTCACATATTTTTCATAATATGTAAAACATTTACCACTACCATAACAAAATATATTTTAAATAAAGATGATCTATATTTTCACCATTTTCACCATTGTAAACACACTTGTGATGTATAATGAAATAATATTGTGACCAAACACCATACACATAGTTATATCACTCACATGACCAATAAAAGCACACATCATGCCATGACAATGGTTATGCCCCTCACCTGAATGCAAGAAGTGAGATAACAGAATGACTCTAGTGTGGCAGGACAAATTTTGAACAGACAAAAAGGTAAGTGACAATATATACAGAAGTAAAAATAGATAAAAGAGCTACCAAGTGTGCACCCTTGGTGGCCCTACTAAACGGTGAAGGGAAGAGGGATGTGTGCGATATTTATTAACTGTTTAGTGAAAAAGGGAAGGCTATGTGTGTCCATATGTGCTTTGTTTATGTGTGTGTGCACTGACTACAGTCAATGACAGAGCTTTTATATCACATAGGGGTTTTAACAATGGGGGCCCACTGACTCTGTAGGGTCTGGTCAGGTATAAAAGCAGGGGTTACACCAAACAGGACAGCAGTGCAGCAGTAACAACACCAACAGCAGCAGCTCACCTACAGCACAAGCATGACCACCACTGAAATGGGCATGGGCAGGGTAAGCTTATAATTTCATACACAAATTACAAATTTCATGAGTGTTTATTTATAGAGAACATCAAATGATGTCAGTGCTTCTACAGTCAATTAAAGTATCCCTCATTTTTCAGGTCACCTTCTACGAGGACAGGAACTTCCAGGGTCGCTCCTGGGAGTGCATGAGCGACTGCACTGACTTTTCCTCCTACCTGAGCAGATGCCACTCCTGCAGGGTGCAGAGCGGCTGCTTCATGGTCTACGACCGTCCCAACTACATGGGAAACCAGTACTTCATGAGGAGAGGTGACTATGCTGACTACATGAACATGTGGGGATGGAACAGTGGTATCAGGTCTTGCCGTATGATCCCCATGGTAGGTATAAAACAGACATCTGCCTATTACAGTTGACATCCATCACAAAACTTGATATACAGATATTCATTTCATTTCTTTTTTTGAAAACAGTACAGAGGCCAGTACAGGATGAGGATCTACGAGAGGGAGAACTTTGGTGGTCAGATGTATGAGATGATGGACGACTGTGACAACATCATGGACCGTTACCGTATGAACAACTGCATGTCCTGCAACGTGATGGACGGCCACTGGCTGATGTACGAGCAGCCCCACTACAAAGGCAGGATGATGTACTTTAGGCCCGGAGAGTACAGGAACTTCACAAACATGGGCTGGAGCGGCTCCAGGTTCATGAGCATGAGGCGTATCATGGATATGTGGTAGACGTTTTCATTTTGAAATAAAAAATGAAAGATAAAACAAAAACGTGAGCCTGTGACTGTTTTCTTTTCTTCCATCATTACAAAAATATTTAATGTAATACATTGAATAAACTCAAAACTTGTCTCATCTTCAATGACCTGTTTGATCCATTTCAATCCAGAGTCTGCTCACAACACAGCACTGGAACAGCCCTCCTCAGAGTCACCAACGACGTCCTTCTCTGCAGACTCTGATCACCTCAGCGTTGTCATCCTTCTGGACCTCACTGCAGCCTTTGACACCATTAACCACACTATTTTTCTCTCCTGCCTCAAATCATCTCTCAGCATCACTGTCACTGCACTCTCGTGGTTTAAATCATACCTCAAAAACAGACAACAGTTCACCCACATCAGCAACTGCACCACATCCACCACTCTCTTGTCCCAAGGTATTCCCCAAGGTTCGGTGCTTGGTCCTTTCATTTTTATTCTTTACATACTTCCCCTTGGCAACATCTTTTGCCATCATGGTCTTTGCTTCCACTGCTACACTGACGACATCCAGTTCTACATCTTCACCAAGTCCATCGCCACTTCCACTCCCTCCATTCTTTCCAACTGCCTCACCACTCCTTACAAAAATATTTTATGTAATACATTGAATAAACAATGTAGATTACTCAAGAATATCAAAAGTGGTGTCCAAACCAAGCATTACACTGCTTACTTTGTTTTGCATATAAGAAATCAAATTCTTCAGTCTTACCTTTCTGCCAACATGTCTTGTAGATGTTTATGACCTCATTTGAAACTTGAGCATTTTGTGGTGTGTCTCCCAGAGTAAATATAATTTTGTATTATATTATATTCAAATCTCATCCCCTTCCTTAGTCTTCATAGCTCATTACGAAGGAACGTCACCCAACCCCTACACTTCCAGTCTCCCACCTGCTCCTCCTCCTTCACCTTTCAGCCTCAGTTCTCCCCTGTGTTGACAGGAAAGCTGTCCAACCTCATGACATGAATGAAAGCTCCACATGCCCTGGATCAAATCCCATCCCACCTTGTCAATAACTGTCTCCCCCTCTCATTACAGAAACCATCAACTCCTTCCTCAGCTCTGGTTTAGTTCGTTCTCTCAAACTTGCTGCCACATACTCCAAAAACGTGGTGTTACGACCAGTTCAAGGGGTACAAGGAAGTAACATAAAACCAGGTGTTACGGTTAATAAACAAAGGTATTTATTAAATGAAAGATTCAAATTGTTGTAACAAAAGGAGGTGAGGTGCTGAGGGAACAAAAAGAGAACTCTAAACAGAGCCTATACTATCTAAATTGAAACCAAAACGAGAAAGGAAAACCTCACTATCTAAAGTAATACTTAATAACAAAACACACATCAGAAACAGCACCCCTAAGCTAGTGAATATAACAGAAATTTTCTACTCGTAATCAGTACTTTACAAAACTAACTAAACCCTCCCCCAGTCCCAGAAACAAATAAAACAAACCTCCACAAACGAGTTAACCACTGTTAACATTCACAAATTATGCAAGTTGCAACGAACGAGGCAAGCTCAAGACACAAAACACAAGTTGCCCCCTCAACCTGCAGGTAAGATTATGGGCATCACGCCCATAATGTAGTTTTGACTGGGGCTTGAGATCTCGGCTCTAGATTTTACTGTGAGATTGCCAAACCAGCAGGTGATACCATAACGAAGAACTGACTCAATTGTTGCTCTGTAAAAGATTAGCACAATGTTTTTGCAGACTCCAAAAACTCTGAGTCTGTGCAAAAAATGAATGTGCTGGTGGATTCTAGCGCAGACATTGGCCACCTGAGTGCGCCAACTAAGGTCACTGTCTACCTGTATTCCCAGATACTTAAAACTTTTCACCTGGTCGATGACCTGGCCATGTATAGCCACTGGGTCCTGGCCACCGACAGATCTGGGATCCAGCAGCATCTCTACTGTTTTTGTTGTGTTAATATATAGCAAGTGCGAATCACACCAATTAACAAATTTATTGACTACCACTTCGTGCGTATCTAGATTATCGTGTTTAGTGAGCAGACTGAGAATGACAGTGTCATCAGAGAATTTAACTACATACCGGTTTGGCTCAGAACTCGCACAATCGGTGTACAGCGTGAACAAAAAAGGTGAACTGACGCACCCCTGGGGGGTGCCAGTACTGCTTATCGCCAAGTCAGACAGAGTAGAATTGAACTTGACCTGTTGTGGTCTATTGGATAAAAATGAGTGGTACCACCTGACTAAAAAAGGGTTTACATCCAGCTGAATTAATTTCTTAAGAAGAATGTGTGGCTGGATAAGATTAAACGCAGATCTAAAATCAACAAAGAGAAGTCTGGAATATCCAGCAGGGTTTTCTAGGTGTTTAAGGACCAGATGCATTATAGTTGCTATAGCATCACTTGTGCTGCAGTTCTTATTGTATGCAAACTGGTATTTATCAAGCAATGGTTCCACTTCTGTACGAAGTTTCCTTATCATTATCTTCTCTAATGATTTAAAAACATTTGAAGTTATGGCTACAGGCCGGTAATAATTGTCCTCCTGGGGACTGACCTTTTTAGGTATGGGCAAAATAATGGATGCCTTCCAGAGTTTAGGTACCCTGTGAGAGTCTATAGAGAGTTGGAATAATTTTTGCCATGCCGAGACAATTCCTCCAAAAGACTTCAAGATAAAAGCAGACAGACCATCTGGTCCTGTTGCCTTCTTAGTATTAATAGCTTTAAAAGTTCTAGTGACAGTTTCTAACTTAATCTCAATTCTATCCACATTAAGATCACAAATAACATTTTCCAAGACATCAACACATTCTGCACTGTTATCATGATTAAATCGCATATAAAAATTATTCAGTCCATTTGCCCTAACAGTTTCATTATGAGCAGACAGAGGCTTCCTTTTAGCGTTCATATTAGTCATCTGTCTGATCGAGTCCCATAATTTCTTTGCATTGCATTCCACCAAATCTTGTTCTGCACGTTCCTTGTATTACTAACTATCTGTAAGTTCAGGTGCTTTTGGGCAGCTCGAACTGCTGCCTTATCCCCCATTTTAAAAGATGCCTTTTTTCTTATGATACACTCCTTAATGTAATTATTAAAATACGATTTATTGTTGGGATACCGTTTGACAGTTTTCAGGGGTATGACAGAGTCAATGCAAAAGTTAATGTAGTCAGTGATGGATTCCGTGGCACTATCAATATCTGCGTCCTTAAGAAAAACATCCCAGTCAGTGCAAAGAAAGCATCCCTTCAGCTCCTCCGATTTGTCGCTTGTCCATAACTTCACCGTCTGAAATTCAGGTTTGGTGGATTTATAGACTGACCGATATGTAGGCAGCAGCTGAATTACGTTATGATCCGAGTTCATAAGTGGGGGTCTGGCTCTAGCAGTGTAAGCATCCTTAACATTTCCATAACATTTGTCTAATATATTTTATTCCTGGTATCTCAAATGACCTGTTTGATCCATTTCAATCCAGAATCTGCTCACAACACAGCACTGGAACAGCCCTCCTCAGAGTCACCAACGACGTCCTTCTCTGCAGACTCTGATGACCTCAGCGTTGTCATCCTTCTGGACCTCACTGCAGCCTTTGACATCATTAACCACACTATTCTTCTCTCCTGCCTCAAATCCTCCCTCATCATCACTGTCACTGCCCTCTCATGGTTTAAATCATACCTCAAAAACAGACAACAGGGGTGTTGGTTAGCTCAGTTGGTAGAGCATCCGCCCCATGTACAAGGCTCAGTCCTTGCCACAGCGGCCCATGGTTCTAATCTGACCTGTGGCCCTTTGCTGCATGTCACTCCCCACATTCCTGTCACTCTTCAGCTGTCTCTGTCAAATAACGCTTAAAAAGGCCGAAAAAAAATACCTTAAATGTTACGGCCGCCGCCGCCGCCCCGGCATATGTTTGTGTGTGGTGTTGTCCCACTATGAACATGCAGGTGTGCGGTTGCCGGTTCCCGGTTGGCCCCAACTGGAGGAGGCGGGGTCAACATCGGCACACGTCCGTGAGTCGTGCAGGGCCGGGATTGGTGCGGCTTCCTTCCCGCGCCGCCAATCAGAGGGCCCAATAATGCAGCATCACGGGCATTTAAACCGGAGCCGCCAGAGCATCGGGGCGGCTTGTCTTTGTGTGTGGTGTTTGTGAGCTCGCCTCGTTTATTCATGTTAAAAATCGTGTTTCGAAACTGTGGAGGTTGGTGAGGAGTATTTCTGGGACTGGGCAGGGTTTAGTTTAGTTTATGGGTTACTGATTACACGTGAGAACATTTCTGTTAGACTCATTAGTTCAGGGGTGCTGTTTTGATGTGTATTTTGTTATTAAGTATTAGATCTAGCCAGTGAGGTTTTTCTTTCTCGTTCAACTTAGAATAGTATAGGCTCTGTTTAGAGTTCTCTTTTTGTTATATTTGGTTGTTCTTTTAAACAGCACTCGTGCGCCCTTTGCTCCCTTTTGCCTCACCTCCTTTTGTTAAAACAATTTGAACTTTCATTTAATAAAACTCCTTTGTTTATTAACCACAACATCTTGGTTTTATGTTACTGCCTCATACCCCTATATCTGGTCGTAACAAAAAAAGAAAAAAAACTTCCCCTTGGCAACATCTTTTGCCATCATGGTCTTTGCTTCCACTGCTACACTGATGACATCCAGCTCTACATCTTTGCCAAGTCCATCACCACTTCCACTCGCTACACACTCTCAAACTGCCTCACCATTGACAACTCCTCATTGTCTTCCTCCCAACACAGTCGCAAACTCTGAGTCATCTCTGACAATGACCCCTCCTTTGAATAATACATGAATTATATCACGAGAACTACCTTTTTCCAAACCCAAAACTTAGCCCAACTCTGCCCATCACTCTTCTTCTCTGCTCCAAAAACACTTGTCTACGCCTTCATCACCTCCATAATAGACTATTACAACAACATCCTCTACGCCACACCATCCAAAACCTTAAACAAACTCCAATACATCCAGAAATCTGCTGCCTACCTTTTAACACACACCTGGACTCATGACTACATCACCCACGTCCTCCAGAACCTCCACTTGGTTCCGGTCCCACAGTAGATCCAGTTTATATACAAAGCCCTGCAAAGTTTGGACTTATTGTCCTGTTGTACCATTTCACTATCCTGATACATCTTAAAGAAACTGAGACTACACTATACAAACATATACGAGAAAACTTACACAATGCTATAGTCTATGATATACTATACTATACTACACCATACTATACTATACTATACTATACTACACTATTATACAGTACACTATACTATTATATACTATACTATACTATGCTCTACTATACTATTATATAGTATACATAATATACTATACTATACAATGTTATATTATACTATACCATGCAGTGGTTAGCACTGTCGCCTCACAGCAAGAAGGTTCCTGGTTTGAACCTCAGCTGGGGCCTTTCTGCGTGGAGTTTGCATGTTCTCCATGTGTCTCTGTAGGTTCTCTCCGGGTATTCTAGCTTCCTCCAATAGCCCAAAGACATGTACTTAACATGTATATTGGTGACTGTAAATTGTCTGTAGGTTTGAATGTGGGTGTAAATGGCTGTTTGTCTCTACATTCCGTGTGATAAGCTGGCGACTTGTCCAGGGTGTACCCTGCCTCTCACCCAAAGTCAGCTAGGATAGGCTCCAGTACCACTGTGACCCCAATGAGGATAAGCAGTTACAGAAAATGGATGGATATACTATACTATACCATTCTATACAATAGCAGAGAATATTACATTATATTGCACTATGATATACTATACTATGCTATACTATTCTATACTATATTATTATATACTACACTATACTTTACTATGCTATACGATACTACACTATATCACTATACTTTGTTATTTTCATTTATTTATCCAGGTACATTCACATATTTTTCATAATATGTAAATAATTTAAACCACTCCCTTAACACATATATTTTAAATAAAGATTATCTATATTTTTTCACCATTTTCACCATTGTAAACACACTTGTGATGTCACAAATTAACATTATGAACATACACGTAATTATATCACTCACATGACCAATAAAAGCACACATCATGCCATGACAATGGTTATGCCCCCGTTTTGTCACCTGAATGAAAGAAGTGAGATGACTCTAGTGTGGTGGGACGAATTTTGAACAGACAGAAGGTAAGTGACAATATATACAGAAGTAAAAAATAAAAGAGCTACCAAGTGTGCACCCTTGGTGGCCCTACGACGGTGAAGGGAAGAGGGATGTGTGCGATATTTATTAACTGTTTAGTGAAAAAGGGAAGGCTATGTGTGTCCATATGTGCTTTGTTTATGCGTGTGTGCGCTGACTACAGTCAATGACAGAGCCTTTATATCACATAGGGGTTTTAACAATGGGGGCCCACTGACTCTGTAGGGTCTGGTCAGGTATAAAAGCAGGGGTTACACCAAACAGGACAGCAGTGCAGCAGTAACAACACCAACAGCAGCAGCTCACCTACAGCACAAACATGACCACCACTGAAATGGGCATGGGCAGGGTAAGCTTATAATTTCAAACACAAATTACAAATTTCATGAGTGTTTATTTATAGAGAACATCAAATGATGTCAGTGCTTCTACAGTCAATTAAAGTATCCTCATTTTTCAGGTCACCTTCTACGAGGACAGGAACTTCCAGGGTCGCTCCTGGGAGTGCATGAGCGACTGCGCTGACTTTTCCTCCTACCTGAGCAGATGCCACTCCTGCAGGGTGCAGAGCGGCTGCTTCATGGTCTACGACCGTCCCAACTACATGGGAAACCAGTACTTCATGAGGAGGGGACTATGCTGACTACATGAACATGTGGGGATGGAACAGTGGTATCAGGTCTTGCCGTATGATCCCCATGGTAGGTATAAAACAGACATCTGTCATACTAGTTCCATTATGTGTGACACCCAACATTAAACATGATATACAGATATTCATTTCATTTCTTTTTTTCAAAACAGTACAGAGGCCAGTACAGGATGAGGATCTACGAGAGGGAGAACTTTGGTGGTCAGATGTATGAGATGATGGACGACTGTGACAACATCATGGACCGTTACCGTATGAACAACTGCATGTCCTGCAACGTGATGGACGGCCACTGGCTGATGTACGAGCAGCCCCACTACAGAGGCAGGATGATGTACTTTAGGCCTGGAGAGTACAGGAACTTCACAAACATGGGCTGGAGCGGCTCCAGGTTCATGAGCATGAGGCGTATCATGGACATGTGGTAGACATTTTCATTTTAAAATAAAAATGAAAGATAAACAGAAACGTGAGCCTGTGACTGTTTTCTTTTCTTCCATCGTTACAAAAATATGTAATGTAATACACTGAATAAACAATGTAGATTACTCAAGAGCATCAAAAGAGGTGTCCAAACCAAGCACTACACTGCTTACTTTGTTTTGCATATAAGAAATCAAATTCTTCAGAGTCTTACCTTTCTGCCTACATGTCTTGTAGATGTTTGACGTCATATGGAACTTGAGCATTTTGATGTGTGTCCCAGAGTTATTATAGTTTTGTATTATATTACAGTCAAATTTCACCCCCTTCCTTTGTCCAGAAAAAATCAAATGGCAGTCACCATGGATATCGACACCCATATTCCTCAAACTCAAAAGATAAAAGAAAAATGTCCTTCACAAACCTCAAATTCATCTTCCCGTCATCCCCATTCAGCCTCTCTTGACAGTAAAATATCTAACTCCTTCCTTTCATTCTTTCAAAAAAAAGTTGACACCATTTATAGAAACATGTCCTCCTTTCCTGCTCAATACAATCCCAGTCTCTCACCTGCTTCACCCAACCCCCCACCCCTTCATCTTTCAGCCTCAGTTGACAGGAAAGCTGCCCAACCTCATGGCAGGAATGAAAGTTCTGCATGTCCTGGATCCGATCCCATCCCACCTTGCCAATAACTGTCTCGCCTTCTCATTACAGAAACCATCACCTCTTCCCTCAGCTCTGGTCCAAAGTTCAAAGTTGCTCCTGTCAGTCCCATGCTCAAGGAAAACTGGACTCAACCCTGATATCATGACAAATTTTCAGCCAATACATAATTTCAGTTTTCTGTTGAAAATCCTCGCATATACTGTCACCAGACAACTCCAAACCTATCTCATCTCCAATGACCTGTTTGAACCATTTCAAACTGGAGTCCACTGACAACACAGCACTGGAACAGTCCTCCTCAAAGTCACCAACGACATCCTTCTTTCTGCAGAGTATTTACCTCAGGATCGTCATCCTTCTGGACCTCACTGCAGCCTTTGACACAATCAACCACACTTCTTCTCTCCTGCTTCAAATCCTCCCTCAGCATCAATGGCACTGCCCTCTCCTGACTTAAAACATCTCCTCTGTTCCAGGGTATCCCTCAGGGTTCTGTGCTTGGTCCTCTCCTCTTCATTCTCTACATGCTTCCCCTTGGCAACATCATTTGTCGAGAGCTTCCACTGCTACACTGACAGCATCCAACTCTACATGTCTACCAAATCCATTACCATTTCCACTCACTCCAAATTCTCCAACTGCCTCACTGAAATCAAATACTGGATGCACACCAGCTTCCTCAAACTGTACTTTGACAAATCAGACATGATCATTATCAGCCCCAAATCCCTCACCAAAACCACTCACATTTTCTGCCTCACCACTGACAACTCCCCACTGTCTTCCTCCCCACACAGTCACAACCTCTGAGTGATTTTTGACAATAACCATTCCTTTGAATAACACATGAACTATATCACGAGAACTGCCTTTTTCCACCTCAAAAACTTAGTCCAACTCCGCCCATCACTCTTCTTCTCAGCTGCAAAAACCCTTCATCTACGCCAGGGGCTGGCAATTAGCGGCCCGCCCAAAACTGGCCCGCCATCAATTATATCTGGCCCGCTAGATGATGTTGATTTATTTAAAAAAAATTTTTTTTTTTAATATATCTTTTAACCTCATGTTTTCTGTCAAAAATACAACAATTCCACAGATTTCACAACATTTATTGAAAAGTAGCTGATAAGTAACGTGACAAAACAGCAGCCAGAACATCCTTGCAGCCTCTTTACTTGACGCACAGGTTGGAACGCTAATTGGCACGTGCGTGCGCTGTAACCTGTGGAAAATAAAAGTGTCCTGTGTCCCTCTTGCAACGGACAACATGAACAAATATGTTCCATTAAATAAAAAAAAACCAAAACAAACAAGGTCAACTCAAATATCAAATAGCCTAATTAAAAATGTGAATGCACATCAGCGGCATGGGGAAACAGATCTGCGCTGCTGTATACATTAGTTATGGCAGGTTGCTAGGGCAGGTTGCCTGTTTCATGACAGACGCCATGAGATGCAGCAGTGGGCGTAATAACAGCACATAGAAGCAAATTAATGTTTTAAATTAAATTAAATGCATTTTTAAAGTTAAATAACGTTTATTTTTAATATAATAGAAAAAATAGAAAACCTTTTTTTTTTCCAGAAGCAAAGCATGGTCATGGCCCGCGATGGAATTGTCAGAAAAAAAATTGGCCCGGATCCAAACTTATTTGCCGACCCCTGATCTACGCCTTCATCATCTCCAGAATAGACTGCTGTAACAGCATGGCTTCCCATCCAAAATTTTAAATACACGTGGTTCTGGTCCAGTTTAAATTCCTCCTCCTCATATACAAAGTTTTGACTCATTGTCCTGTTGTACCATTACACTATCCTGATGCATCTTAAAGGAAAGCATACACTATACAAACATACAAGAAAACTTACACAATGCTATAGTCTACTATTATATACTATACTATACTATACTATACTATACTATACTATACTATACTATACTATACTCTTATATACTATACTATACTTTACTACACAATGTATAGTATAACCACGCAGTGGTTAGCACTGTCGCCTCACAGCAAGAAGGTTTCTGGTTTGAACCTTGGCTGGGGCCTGGGCTGGGTTATACCATTACACTATCCTGATGCATCTTAAAGGAAACTAAGACTACACTATACAAACATATACAAGAAAACTTCGAACACTATACTATGTAATACCACACTATACTATACTACACTATACTAAATTACTATACCTTGTTATTTTCATTTATTTAACCAGGTACATCCACATCCTTTTCATAATATGTAAAACATTTACTGCTCCCTTAACACAAATGTATTTTAAACAAAGATTACTATATTTTCCTTTTTACCAAAATTTACCATTTTCCTTTAATGAAAACGTATGTGTGATGGCACAAATTAACATTCTAAACAAAAACATAATTATATTGTTCACATGACCAGTAAAAGCAAGCATTATCATGCCATTTAATGTCAGACAATAGTTATTTCCCTTTTTTGTCACCTCAATACCATGTGTGGCAAATTTTGAACACACAAAAGGTAAGTTAGAATCATCTGTAAATGATAAAAGATGCACCCTTGATGGCCCTCTAAAAGGTGAAGGGAAGAGGGATGTGTGTGATTTTTATTAACTGTTTAGTGAGAAATAGAAGGGTGGTGAGTGTGTCTCTATGTGCATTGTCTATATGTGTGTGTGCTGACTGTAGTCAGTGACAGAGCCTCTATATCACAGTTTTAACAATGGGGGCCCACTGACTCTGTAGGGTCTGGTCAGGTATAAAAGCAGGGGTTACACCAAACAGGACAGCAGTGCAGCAGTAACAACACCAACAGCAGCAGCTCACCTACAGCACAAGCATGACCACCACTGAAATGGGCATGGGCAAGGTAAGCTTATAATTTCATACACAAATTACAAATTTCATGAGTGTTTATTTATAGAGAACATCAAATGATGTCAGTGCTTTTTCAGTCAATTAAAGTATCCCTCATTTTTCAGGTCACCTTCTACGAGGACAGGAACTTCCAGGGTCGCTCTTGGGAGTGCATGAGTGACTGCTCTGACTTTTCCTCCTACCTGAGCAGATGCCACTCCTGCAGGGTGCAGAGCGGCTGCTTCATGGTCTACGACCGTCCCAACTACATGGGAAACCAGTACTTCATGAGGAGGGGCGAGTACTCTGACTACATGAACATGTGGGGATGGAACAGCTGTATCAGGTCTTGCCATATGATCCCCATGGTAGGTATAAAATGGACATCTGTCATACTATAGTTCTATTAAGGGTGACACCCACCACAAAACTTGATATACAGATATTAATTTCTTTGGTTTTGTTTTTCCAAAACAGCACAGAGGTCAGTACAGGATGAGGATCTACGAGAGGGAGAATTTTGGTGGTCAGATGTATGAGATGATGGACGACTGTGACAACATCATGGACCGTTACCGTATGAACAACTGCATGTCCTGCAACGTGATGGACGGCCACTGGCTGATGTACGAGCAGCCCCACTACAGAGGCAGGATGATGTACTTTAGGCCCGGAGAGTACAGGAACTTCACAAACATGGGCTGGAGCGGCTCCAGGTTCATGAGCATGAGGCGTATCATGGACATGTGGTAGACATTTTCATTTTGAAATAAAAATGAAAGATAAAACAAAAACTTGAGACTGCGACTTTTTTCTGTTCTTTCATCCACATAATATGATTTTAATGTTATACATTGAATTAATATTGTAGATTACTTAAGAGGATCAAAAGAGGTGTCCAAACCAAGCACTACACTGCTTACTTTGCTTTGTGTAAAAGACCATGTCTTGCTGTACTCTACCTCCGATCTCCACTCACTCAACATTTACCTGTTTCCAAACTGCATGGACATCCTCAGAGAAACTGGACTACTGAACTACTTCACCTACAACTGCTCACCCCCAAACTCCATCTGATTCATCTGGTCCTCCCGCAACATGCATCTACTGTATGTCCTTTTCCTTAGTTCTCACAGCTCATCCCACCCATTTGGTACATAAATGCCTTCTTTTTCTCCAACCTTTCTAGCTTTCTAGCTCAGTTATCTGTTATCTCACCTTCTTTTCAATAAAGACATCGACACTGACTCCAAATTTCCAACTAAATTCCTGGAACTGCTACAGTGGTTTAACTCAACGTGTCACCCCACCCACAGCCAGCTGTGATAAAACAAATAATGAAGGTTGTCATAAAGCAAAGGTGATGGTTCATGCACACTTTCAAAATAGCATATTTGTATGTACGCTTGAGATCATTTGTAGCTCTTTAGACTTGAGGGATATTTTTGCTGGAAATAGTTTTTGCATTGTCAGTCAAAAAAGTCTAAAAAGCTAAAGCTATAGATTCATTACATACATAGTTAAATATTTCAAGCCTTTATTTCTTTTAATTTTGATGATTATGGCTTACAGCTTATGAAAACCCAAAATTCAGTATCTCTGAAAATTAGAATATTGTGAAAAAGCTCAATATTGTAGATTCACAATGTCCCACTCTAATCAGCTAATTAACTGAAAACACCTGCAAAGGTTTCCTGAGCCTTTACATGGTCTCTAAGTCTAGTTCTAAGTCTAGGCTACACATCATGGGGAAGACTGCTGACTTGACAGTTGTCCAGAAGACAGACATTACCATCCTCCACAAGCAGGGTAAGCCACAAAAGTTAATTGCCAAAGAAGCTGGTTGTTCACATAGTTCTGTTCATAGAAAGTTGAGGGGATGGAAAGTGTGGTAGAAAAAGGTGCACAGGGATAACCGTGAGAGTAGAAAGTAGAAAGAGTAAACCTTGAGAGAACAGCCATTCAAGAATTTGGAGGAGATTCACAAGGAGCAGACTGAGGCTGGAGTCAGTGCATCAAGAGCCACCACGCACAGATGTATCCAGGAATGGGCTACAACTGTTGCATTCCTCGCGTCAAGCTACTCCTGAACGTCAGACGCAACAGATGCAACAACGTCAGAAGCGTCTTACCTGGGCTAAATAGAAAAAGGACTGGACTGTTGCTCAGTGGTCCAAAGTCCTCTTTTCAGATGAAAGTAAATTTTGCATTTTATTTAGAATATATTATAAATCAAATCAAATCAGAGAGAGAGAGAGAGAGAGAGAGAGAGAGAGGGGGGGGGCGGGAGGGGGAGTCCCCCGGCAGTCGAATCCTATGGCAGCATAACTAAGGGATGACCTGAGCCTGAACCTAGCTGTAAGCTCTATCAAAAAGGAAAGTCTTAAGTCTACTCTTAAAGATGATGACCGTGTCTGCCTCCCAAACCCATTATAGTAACTTTCAGAGAGGGAGAAGCTGTACCAGTAGACAGAGAGAAGTTATCTGAGAAATAATTGACACCAAATGCTTTAACAAGGGTTGTAGGGATTGGATCCAGGTGACATGTGGGCGGTGTTGGAGTTGATGATAAGTTAGACTGAAGTTTGGAAGACATGGAGACTTGGAGTCATGTAGTTCTGTGGATGGGTATAATTTCTTTGTGCTTGGTGATGGTAGGTTGGTCTGCATGGTGTTAGTAAAGGCCAGCTGATGATAAATTCAAGTATGCTACTATTGGTTTAGGACATTAGTTACAGTTATGTGTGCTTTTGGTAGCTGGAATTTTTTGTTTTTGGGTACTGTTTTACATTGTCTCCAACAGAAATTCATACAGGAAATGCCATGTAACTTTCTAACTGTCCTCTAGTTTTATCATGACTTGGTACTTGACGGATCTCTGGCTTCTCTTCCTAGCCATTTTCTCACCCTTAAAAAGGTTTCTAGGTGAGTAACTTGAGTTGGTAAAATGGTGGCCATGGTCCGGAGGTTTGAGTCATTGTAGTTGTGATGGTCATTGTCAAGAGGATTGGGTCATTGTGGTCATGGTAGTATGTTTGTGTATTTAAATGAGAAAATGCAAAACATTTATCATTTTTATGCTGCCTTTTTGTATCTTTGATTTAGTTTTTGGTATGTTGGTATGGTTACATTGTGTTGTTTTGCCCTGTTTTTAAAAGGGTGTGACAACCCTCTGAGCAGGGATTTCTGCCAAAAAGTCTGTTTAACACATGGTTAATGTTTTGGAATGTTGATAGTTTGGTTAGGTTTAGGAAAAAAATGGCTAAAATAATTATGTTATGTTATATAAATCACATTGCATAACATAAGAACACCACAGTGTGCGGTGACACATTTAACTTCAATCTTAAAATACTTTTAGTTTCACATGGGACAAGAACCCCTCTGTCCTGGGTGAAAGTCTTGTGTTTGTTTAAGATATTATGTTTCTAATCACTGGGTGTTTATCATATTAGTAATTATGAACTGTACAGAATCATTTATATTACATGATTTACACCCAGTACAGTCCATACAGTTTATGTTGTTAAGAGGAAAAAAAACATTTTCTGCTTTAATTGTACTTTTCACAACAAAATAACCATTTTGTTCTGAAGTCTATCACCCTGCTGAAACATGAAAAAATATCAATGTTTTAATCAATTTGGAGACCATACTAGAATTTCAAAAAGGCTGACATTCAAAACAACTGATTAACAATACAGTGTTTACACTCTAAGAGAATGTAAAAGAGCCACGCTTGCCGTATTGTGACACACAATGGGAGGTACGGTATTTTGTTTTGCTAGTAGACCTTGTCATTCATCAGAGTTTAGTAAATAGAACAAAAGCTATTCTGTGGCAATCACAAGAATTTTCCAAACCATTTAATTTAGTGAAAAATAGTTTCTGTTGTTGTGGCTGCGCAACAGTTAAACTAAACTCTGTCGTCGCCCTCAAAGTGGATGGATGATCTTTGAGTAGACAGAAATCATGATAGAGCAATAGATTCTGAATTATTAATAGCTGAGCTTCTTGTCTTTTCACAGGTTAAATATGTGTCGTGTATTTGATTAAATAAAGTATGAGCTTGCAATCAGTTGTAAATGTTTATTGAGGCTGGCAGCCATTGAGATTACCACAGTCTTCCCATGTGACAGATATAGAAAGAAGAACTTGACAAAGCAAGTGATGTTTAGATGCGAAGACTTTGGTGGCCAGATAAAGCCGTTTTCTGGTGTCTGCAACTGAACTGTGAGTATTTTATAACTATGAATAATGTTGCACAGAATTTGGAATGTCGAGTTTACAAAAACGGGTCAGCTCCAGGAGGATAAGAAGTTACAGAAAATGGATGGATGGATGGATGGAGATTATTTACAGATATATATTAATAGTTCAACCACCTTTTGCTTTGATGACAGCTTTCCACATTCTTGACATTCTCTCAATCAGATTCATAAGGTCATAACCTGGAATGCTTTTCCAACAGTCTTGAAGAAGTGCCCATATGTGCTAAGCACTTATTGGCCGCTTTACCTTCCTTCCTTAGAAGCATATATGCAACTGTCAAGTCAGCATGTTAAAACTGACTCCTCAGAACAAAGTACAGATTTCCACTGGTCTAACATTCCTTGTGTTTCTTTGTTGATTTCCCTCAGTTGTGCTTTCTTTGCAGCAATTTGACCATGAAAGCCTAATTCACAAAGTTCTTCAAAAAGGTGATGTTGAGATCTATCTGCCACTTAAACTCTGTGAAGCTTTTATGTCTGCACTTATCTGAGGTGCCATTAAATATGCAATATTTAAACCAGAACTGAGTGAGATAAGTTGTAGATACATATAGATACAAATACTGTATATAATTTAACAATGGTTATGGTTTTTGAGTAAGTTGTTGCCCCAAGCGAAGGAGTTCAAGTATCTCAGGGTCTTGTTCATGAGTGACCAAAAATGGAAAATGGACAGTAAGATGGACTGATGGATTGGAGCAGCATCGGCAGCACTGCAAATTTTTCCTGGACCGTTTTGAGGAAGAGGGAGCTAGGCCAAAAGCTCCTGATTCCCCAATCTATCTACATTCCAACCCTTACCTGTGGTCATGAGCTGTGGGTAGTGACCACCAATCAGTTTCCTCCATGGAGTGTCTGGGCTCAGCCATACAGATAGAGTGAGGAGCTTAGACATCCAGCTCAGAGTAGAGCCGCTGCTCTTTCATGTCAAAAGAAACCAGCTTAAGTGATTCAGACATCTGGTTAGGATGTCTCCTGGCCGCCTTCCCTTGGAGGCGTTCCAAGCCTGTCATTAGACCTCAGGGCAGAACTTAGAACTGACTCGAGGGACTATATAGTCCATCTGGCCTTTTGGGTTGACCTCCAAATAAAAAAGTATATAATATAGCCAAACTGTTGGCTTGCTCACAACCTGTCCAATTGCCAGCCTTTGTTGTGCAGGATATCTGCAATGATTTTGGTGAGTAACAATCTTATCATAACAATAGAAATGTAAGCAATTATAAGACAAAAAGTTAGATTAAACTTGAATTATATTTTGAAGACTAAAGACATCCTTTTTTTATATAAAGGAACATGATGAGAAACTTGTAAGTGATATTTTTAAGTAAACTTTTAGGACGTTTGTGAGAAATAGCAAATGTCAACGCTGTGTATTTCGTGTGTAGAATGTTGGTGTTGGGATTTTGTTCACTATTTAGTTATTTTAACTACTAAGGAGAAGCCACACAAAAGAACACAAACATGTTTATGAATTACACATCTTTTTTATTTGCTTAAATCAAATACAGACATCTAGCACATGTCCATGATACGCCTCATGCTCATGAACCTGGAGCCGCTCCAGCCCATATCCCTGAAGTTCCTGTACTCTCCAGGCCTGAAGTACATCATCCTGCCTCTGTAGTGGGGCTGCTCGTACATCAGCCAGTGGCCGTCCATCACGTTGCAGGACTGGCAGTCGTTCATACGGTAACGGTCCATGATGCTGTCACAGTCGTCCATCAGCTCATACATCTGACCACCAAAGTTCTCCCTCTCGTAGATCCTCATCCTGTACTGGCCTCTGTGCTGTAAAACAAAAAGAAATGAATGTCTTAATATCACATTTTGGGAGGGGTGTCACCCTTAATAGAACTATATTATAACAGATGTCTGTTTTATACTTACCATAGGGATCATACGGCAAGACCTGATACCACTGTTCCATCCCCACATGTTCATGTAGTCAGCATAGTCGCCCCTCCTCATGAAGTACTGGTTTCCCATGTAGTTGGGACGGTCGTAGGCCATGAAGCAGCCGCTCTCCACCCTGAAGGAGTGGCATCTGCTCAGGTAGGAGGAAAAGTCAGCGCAGTCGCTCATGCACTCCCAGGAGCGACCCTGGAAGTTCCTGTCCTCGTAGAAGATGACCTGTAACAGAAAACATAGGACCAGGATTTAAATAGTGCTCATGTCATTGCTCACCTTAAAATTTGAATATATTTTGCTGTGTAAAAACGTTGTTTTTTAATTAGATATCCTTTTACCTTGCCCATGATGATAGTGGTTTAGGTTGTAGCCAGTGGATGGTTCAACTCTGCTCTGCCAGCTCCATATCTCCAGCGCCTTTTTATATAAAACCACAGGGACCACGTGGTTATTCAAGGCCATGTGCAAAGCTGATGAATTGGCAGTATGACTTTTGCTGAACGGGGACTATAAGTGTGAAACAATGGTTCTCTATCCATACATTTCTGGCATCTGCATTGTCTATTATAAGCATACGCTTTGTGTGTGTTCCATTTGAGTCAGAAGGTTACCAAAATCATCACTGTAATCATCACTGATGGAAAGAACATGACATCAGGCCACATCTCTGACAAACACATGAGAAGCCTAGAACCAGTACAGATATTTAGTATGAAAAGAATTAAACACGCTGACTGTTTTTTTTTCCAAATCCAAATTTCCAAATCCTGTTTTGTAAATAAAATTTCTGTTGTAATCTAACGTATGTAAACTGTAACTATAAAAAGAAATAATCATTTCTGTAATACACACTACCCCTTATTCACATACTTTATGAATGAAACAAACAATTTAGTCATACTATAAATTGTTTCAGAGTAGCATTCAATTATGTTTTGCAGAGTTTAATTATTAAAAAATAGGCAGCTAAATTCTGGCTGGGATCATAAATCTATCTTTTCTCTTGCTTATTGCTGTGCAGCTTACACTCATCAGTACATCCTATAAATGAAGTAAGTAAGGCATATTAAGATATTTTTAAAAGAAGTCCACAGGTTTATTTGTTGTCTTAAGAAAAATAGCATTGCTTTTGCACAGAAAGCAACCAGGCTGTGATGATGTAGCTCTGTTTTTATTTTATTACAGCTTAAATGTCTTGCTTGGCTGGATGAAAAAATTCAAATCAAATTATAATTTATGTTTAGTGTGAATACACTTGGAATACACTGTAGGCTGATGTAATTTTATTGCATCCTGTTCTGCTGTAGTTTAATGGCACCTGACCCAGAAAACTAACACCAGCAACTATTTATCTTGATACACCTAACTGCAGCCATTCATACAACAGTAGTTATGAAATAAATATATTTTGAAATTTGCAATAAATTTCAAAGGAAATGTTTCTTAAAAAAAACATGTCTGAAGACATATCCTGTGGTCGTGGAAAGGATGTAAATCAGTTTCAGAAGGGTCAAATTATTGGCCTGCATCAAGCAAAGAAAACAACTTAGGGGATTCCTAAAACAACTCAAATCAGATTAAGAACTGTCCAACTCATTATTAAAACCTGGAAGGATGGAGGTGAACCATCATCTTGGGCACATTATGGTAAGAAGAGAGGTGGATGAAGTGATGCACCCATCATGCCTAGTGCCCGCCATACAAGCCTGCGGGGGTGGTTTTATGACCTGGGGTTGCTGCAGTTGGTCAGGTCAGGTTCAACAAAGTTATGTCCCCAAAGAGTCAGCTGACTACCTGAAAATACTGGATGACCAGGTCTTTACATCAATGGAATTTTTATTCCCTGATGGCATGGACATATTCCAAGATGACAATGCCAGGATTCATCAGGCTCACATTGTAAATGAGTGCTTCAGGTTCAGAGAGTATGAGACATTCTTTTCACACATGGATTGGCCACCACAGAGGCCAGACCTCAGCCCCATTGAGAATCTTTGGGATGTACTTGAGAAAACTTTGCTCAGCGGTGCGACTCTCCATCATCAATATAAGATCTTGGCAGAAAATTAATGCAACTCTAGACGAAAATAAATGTTGTGACATTGCAGAAGCTCATCGAAACAATGCCACAACGAATGTGTGCCGTACTCTAAGTGAAAGACTGTCCAACGAAATATTGGACTATGCGACTTTTTTTTTTGTATGACTAATAAGTACTCTGCAGGTTAGCCTAAATGATATAACACATTAATATATTACACACTAATATAAATATTGAATGTTATATTTATTCAGCACATCTCAAAACAAAGTCACAAAGTAGGATCAAAACTTTTCAGGACTGCAGTGAGGGAAAGTGAATTCAGACAGGAGGTATAGTTGGTTGTTCACCTGCATCCTTGGGGAAGACACTAAACCCAAATTGCTCATTGGCCATAAAAAATACATGTTGAGAACTAGTTTAAAATATTTAGCTGATTCTGCATGATAATATAAATACTACAAAATTAAGCTTTATTATTGGAATTCAAGTTTGTCCATCTAACATATGTATAGTCATATAAAACAATATTTATAACATACTGCTGCGGTTTGAGATGAGATGAGGACCACAGAGTGAAGAATAAGCAGCCAATAAGCGCTCAACATATACGAGAACTCTTTCAAGACTGACTATTCCAGGTGACGACCTCATGAAGCTTAGTGAGAAAATGTAAATGTGCAAAGCTGTCATCAAGGCAAAAGTATCTAAAATATAAAGCACATTTTGCTTTCTTTTTTTTTTATGTCTTCAGTGTTAATCTACAATGTAGAATATACTGTAAATCTGAGAAAAGTAATTATTTGTGTTTTATTACCAATATATTATGGGTTACAGCAGTGTAGCAACAGGAAAATGTACTGCCAATTATGTATGTAGTTATAGCAGTATATAATATATCCTTATATTACGGTACATAATATAAAAGTATATTAAAGTTATATATAGATTTAAAGTCTATATTCTACAGGACAAGAGTGAGATAAATTGAATCAAAGAATCTCAGTGAAAGAGATTTAAAAGTTGCTCTCCATTTGACAGCTGTTTTTTTTGTTTTGAACCAGCTACAGTACAGTTAAGGCTGTTTACCCCTCTTGTTCCTGACAGTTAGGAACTAAATACAGTGAAAAAAACATCTTTAACCCTCTTGTTTAAAGTAACTAAGTACAGAATCCACAAAGTTACCGCACAGTAAAAGTGTCTTTTATTGTCTTTATAAGGCTCCTTTTACTTACTCAGTTCAATCACACTTTGAAATGCCTACCAAATCCAATCTTTGACAAACCAATGAAAACACATATACAAAGGAGGTTAAAAATTCAACATCTTTAATAAACTAAGTGTTTGATATTTACAGCATGGTTTTGCCTCATGGCTAAAATTCGGTGACCCTCCTGAAGGAGCCGACGATGGCGCAGGTGGCACACCAGTCACGGTACCTCCTGTACTCCCCATTCCTCAGGAAGTACTGTCTGCCTCGGTAGTTGGGGTACTCATAGAAGATCCAGTAGCCATTCATAACATTACATGAGTAGACATGGCGGTGATGGAAACGGTCAGACACACATGGGCAGTCATCCATGAACTCCATCATGTGACCACTGAAGTCAGGCTTTTCATAGATACGCATTCTGTAGGAGCCTCGATACTGTGGGACCAAAATAAAACAGGTTTGATCAAAAGATGATATACTGTATCTTCTGTAACCACAAGCTAATCAAACATAACATGGAGAATGTTACAACAAAAATATGCGTCCTTACTCTATATTAAATCATACTAACTTGAAGACTTTAAAGCCAGAGCTATGCTGAAATTCCTCTTTTTCAATCTTTTATTTCTCTTCTCCATCTTTACAAATAAAACCCACTTACCGCAGGGATCATTCGGCACGAACGGATACAGCTGCTGAAGCCCATCCACCTTTGGTAGTCAGAATACTCTCCCCTCCTCATGAAATACTGGTGGCCCATGAAGTTGGGTCGTTCATAGATCATGAAGCAGCCACTCTCCACCCTGATGGAGTTACAGCGGCTGAAGTATGAGTGAAGGTCCGTGCAGTCATTGCTGCACTCATAGCTCCGACCCTGGAAGTTCTTGTCCTCGTAAAAGATAATCTGGTAGAACATAAAATTATTAATGTCATAAACTGTGACCTTGGTTCAGCAAGAAGAATTCAGCTCTTTGCTCAACATAAAAACATACTATAGAAAAATTTGAATAGCTTTGTAACAGTTTACATTTAATCTGAGCAGAGAGGAAAAACAGTACTTACCTTGCCCATGGTCTCCGTTGGAGAGATTCCCCATGTTTTCAGGGCTTTTTATACTACCTCTTGACAAACAAAGCATTGTTATTCAAATTCTCTCGTAGTTATAATTGAAGGCTACTGGCACATGTTTACCTTTTTGTTAGAGCACAACATTGGGTCAGAAATATGGATTTGTATTTGAAAAAAAGGATAAATAATTAACTGGTTTGGTGTTTTGACATGCATGGACAAGGGAAAAGACTAGTATGGTATCCACACATCCAGTGGACAATGGCTACAGAACAATATGGAACAGCCCTTTCGCATTAAATATGTTGTGTAACAGACCAGGAAGCCATTCACTCTCTCTAAAGCTGTACCTGAGCACTACACTGTATGCACAATAAGTAAGTGTATACCATTCTCTGGCTGTATGCTACACTGGACATAAAGATTTTATTTGGATTTGTATATTTTTACAGTGTACTGTATGTTAGCTGTATGTGTGTGGGACACTTGTGTCAACCTTTACTTCATCTACTAACACGACATTTACTCCCAGGGTCAGGTGTGGTATAGCATTTTGTTCAACTATCTTTGTTTGGCTTAATGAACTACAATTCCCTTGATGTACTACTGCCATGTTTGACTTTTTGAAGACTCCTGCTGTAATATTACACTGCAAAATGAGTGGCGGACACATATTTCGTCCAGCTATACAACTCTAGTTAATAATGGCTCTTAGTTTATAACTATGACTTTTTCACCATCTTTCGTGTGTATTGTATGTTTAATTAATTAGTCATATCCATACAAAATAACAAATGTAGGATTTCAAGTTGAGTTGTGTGTGTGTGTGTTTACATATCTCAACTTGATATCTGAGATTTGTCTGTATCAAAAGTGATGCTGACCAGTGATAGATATGTACTATAGAGTATATGTAGCAAACCTAACCTAATCTTCCTGTATATGAACATACATACCTTAAATGCAGTGTTAGTTACATCTTAAAATGTAAGCTTCTATTTATGTTTAACTGTTTCATGTAATGGTGTTATGGTTGTTACTGATGTTTGATATTTTATAGTTATATAAAATAGCTATGATTACAGTCATTTTGTTTAGAATGTTAAACTTTTAACTCTGGTGTATACTGAAAGTACATTTTGTTTTGACAATTTTGGTTAAAATTCTGTATTTTAAGTGTTTTCCTAATCTTTTTTCTAAATATGAAGACAGACTATGACTACTACTAACTAGCAGGTTGTGCATGATTCTCATAATCTATATGTGTATTTTAAGATAAATGAAAAGGTGTGACAGGTACATTTTGTCAACTCAGTTTATTTTTTATCTTTTCTTTATATTTGATTTGCTTGAAATTGTTTTTACGCTTTGTATCTACAAATATGTGTTTGTACTGTGTCCTGCTTTGCTAGATTGTTTACTATTTTTCTCATATTCTGTCATTTGCTCTCGGCTCTGTTCACAATCATTGTATTTGTGACATTCAGACTCACTGTCTCACTGTTTTATTTAATGTTAATCATATGAATAAACTAGAGACCAGCTAATCCAATCAGGTAGTGCAAAGTATAGAGAGGTAGTATAGATATTGTTTGGTGTGCTATGCCTAAACAGAGGAGATTAAACTAAACTGTACAAATTAAAACTTCTGTTCAGCTGGAAGAATAAATCTCACTCACAAACTGTGATAGTATTTTACAAAATGGTGATACAGTTTTGTAGTAATTATTCTTTCTAGTGACCGGAGTCAACAACCCCAGCTTGCAGATACACACAGTAAAACATGTTTCATTCAGCAGTTAAAGTTTATTGGGAAAATAGCGAGTTCAACTTGGGGAAAGATGAAGCTTGTCTTCAGTTGAAGTCCATGATTCTTCTGAGGGAATCGACTCTTGGGTTGGCACCTCCCCAGTCACTGTATCGCCTGTACTCTCCAGGCCTCAGGTAGTACACTCTGCCCTTGTAGTTGGGTTGGTCATACAGCAGCCAGTGGCCATCCAGCACATTACAGGAGTTGAAGTCAGACATGCTGAAGCGGTCCTGGACATTTGGACAGTCGTCCGCCAGCTCGTGCATCTGGCCGGACATGTCGAAGTGTTCATAAAGCCTCAGCCTGTAGGAGCCACGGTGCTGGAACAGGATAGAAAACTGCTATTAAAATGTCCAGTAAAATAATATATCTATCTTATAGAGATAGAGACATAGAGATATTTTAGTTGTTTTGAAGGCAGGTAAGGCAGGTAGGTGTTTACCACAAACAGCCTGTCAGCACCCTTATAACCTACCTGGGGGATCATACGGCAAGATCTAACACAGTCGTTCATTCCAATCAAACGCTGGTTGTCAGCGTACTCTCCTTTCTTTAGGTAATACTGGTTGCCCATATAGTTGGGCCTCTCATAGATCATGAAGCAGCCATTCTCCACCCTGATGGAGTTACATCTGTTGAAGTAGGTGTGAAGATCTGCACAGTCGCTGCTGCACTCATGAGAGTGCCCTTGGAAGTTTCTGTCTTCGTAAAATATGATCTGCAGAAGTAATCATCACACACACACACACACACACACACACACACACACACACACATACAGATGCCATGAATGTTTAGCAGAGATACAAAAACGTCTAAAAACAAAATAAAAAATTATTCTGTAAAATACAAAGTCAGCATTAAACCATAACATTTCACGTTCTTTACCTTCCCCATGTTAGTATCACACTGTACTGGTCAATGTTGCCCCTGAGCCAAGCCACTGCATTTTATAAAAAAAAGAAAGAAAGGCCAGCTGTGTGATTGCACAGCATAAAGTATTGTCATTCAAATATATCAGTCACGGCGATGATGGATCAGGAGTATCAGGGGTGTATGGGTGGAAAAAATCTGTTTATGTATGGATTACTCTTGATGTGTAATGAGTTATTGTTCTTTCCTCCATGTTCATCACAATTCCCCACCAGAAAATGCCACCGTACAACAGATTGATAGAATGTACTACAAAGCATCAGCAAGATCAAATTGATGATTCACAGTCGAGACATGATAATCTGTGCAATCTAAAGACATAAAAATAATGTCAGAGGCAGAATAAGATGTTAAGATTTATGTGAAGGATGTACTCTCACTCATCGTAGATTACTTACAATCATTGCAGTTCTACAATAGCTACAAAAGTCCCACGGGCTACAGTATACCCAATAATGGTGCGTTTTTAAATGTCTGAGGTCCTCCTCAAAACTGAATGGGCTATGAAGGTTCATTGTGTAATTGCTTTATTACAGTGGTGAGTGTTTGATCAAGAATAGGTCCAAAAAAGTTGTTGTGTGTGCTCTGAGTCTTAATCCTTGAATAAACTGACCAAATATCACCACTGAGCCTCAGAATGTTACACATTCTATAGTCATGTAGACTAGTATATGAGCATAAAGACTGTCCAAAACCTGCTTGCAACTCAGAGACTCTTCAAAATAGAATCAATAGTCCATGACACGTCTGATGGAGCCGACCCTTGCGGACCTGCCGCCCCACTCGCTGAACCTCTTGTAATCCCCAGGCCTCATCAGGTACATCCTGCCCTGATAGTTTGGGTGCTCAGAAGAGCCAGTTGCCTTTGAACACGTGGCAGGAGAAGATGTTGTCCAAGTGGAAGCAGTCTGTGACGCTGGGACAGTCATCCACCAGGTCCATCATCTGACCTCCGAACTCAATGCGCTCATACAGGCGCATGCTGAACAACCCAGACTCCTGGTTTTGAATGAAAGGGGGAACATTAGTAAAGCAAGAAACAGAACAGAATTATATATAATTTTGCATTAGGCTACACAACAGACGATGAATCATTTTAAAAGCCAAGTTTGAGAGTTTGAAAGCTGATACAAGCTAAGAGCATGGCTCCAGGGATGGAATGTCTGTGCAATATTTCCATCCGTCTAATGATAGTTCAACAAACAGTCATAGTCCCGAGAGGATGAATCCAAGATACTTTGCTAACCATGAGGTTAATACTTGTGACTTGACAGTGTTATTAAGCGCCACCATCAGGTCAACATTTTAATGCATCCATTTTTTGATGCCCAAAATACCAACGACATTCCGATCAGCCTCAGCTGTACTATGTGGTTACTGCTAATATTAGCACACTACATTAAGATGATGGCCATGGTAAACATACATATGTTAGTGTGTTAGCATGCTAATGTTAGCATTTGGCTCCAATCACTGTAGTGCTGTAGACACTGTCGTTTTCGGACTAAAGTCACGTTGTGATATTCTGAAAAAATCTAATCTGAAATGAAGAACTGTAAGGATGAATAGACCTTTTCATCAACCAGTAGTCATTTTGACATGACATAGTAGCGCAATGCAGGTGTTACCTAATGATACCAAAAAGAGACTTTCTAGTGAGCCAGCTGCATCACAGCAGCACCTGACTGACCTGTTTGACCTGAATAACACCTGTGTTTACCTACTATTTCATGTTAAAATGGCTGCTGTGAAAAAAGGTCTATTGTTCTGGTCAGAGAATTGATATCATTGGTTTCAAGTTTTTGGCATAGCTCACCATGGAAATGAGTCGACAGGAGCTGACACAGTCGATGACACCCTTCCAGTCACCCAAGTCGGGATAATCTCCTCTCCTCAGGTAGTACTGGTCACCACTGTAGTTGGGCTTTTCATAGATCATGAAGCTGCCGCTCTCCACCCGGATGGAGTTGCAGGACTTCAGGTGACAAGTCAGGTCGGCACAGTCACAGGTGCACTCATAATCATGCCCAGAGAAGCTCTTGTGCTCATAGAAGGTGATCTGGACAATGGAAATTGTAATGGCTTTGCTTTGAAATTGATTTTTTATTTTATTCATACAGATCAGCAGACAGCAAAACCTGTTCACCAAGAGAAATACACAGTACATATTTCTGCAGCACCAGTATGTAGGATTTAGTGAAATCTAGTGATTCAGTTGCAGATTGTCGTCTCCCTGTCGTCTCCCCTCCCCCTCCTAGTGTAAAGAAGAAACTATGATGGCAGCAAAATGCAATTGACCCTTTTCTGGTAATCCACCATCAATCCACTTTCTCCCCTTTTAATAAAAAAAAGTAACAATAAAAAACTGGAGGCCTGTCAGTATCTTGTTTAATTTGCAATAAGAGCATTTTTTTTGTCATATACCAACATGAACAGCATACTGTCATCCCCGCTGCCCTCCTGAGAGTGTGTGCTAGGAGCTGTGATGTTTACCTTCCCCATGTTGGCCGGTTTGCCTGCCCCGTGCCTTGCCCTACGTGATCCATCCAGCTCTTTGAAGACTCCCACCTGTCACATATATAGTGAATGGGGAATGCAGACTCTGCACGAGTCATTCATATTGTAATAGCCTGGAATCTTTGGCATGTGTCCCTCTGTGTTATCCTGAAGAGATGCTCAGTGGTTATGTTTGTAAGGTGACAGCGTACAGCCTGTTTGGTGCTGGTGTTGCGGCAGGAGGTTTTTGTATGAAACAGTGCTGAACTCTTTGTCGTACTGAATGGGTGGTGGATTTTGTATTTCTAAAATTAGGCCCCAGTCTTTTCATTCATTCATGCTGATGGATTCTAGTTATGGAAGATTTCTGCCATCAATGGAGTTCTTGGTATGGATTTTTTTTTCTTTCACCTCTCTTACTATAAGTAGAGACCTACACTTCTAGATTTATGTTAATGTTAACAGCACATTACCATTGTGTTCACTTATGTCTAAATTATGTTTTAGATTTCATGTATTGTAAAATGTAAACTTCCCAGATAACAAGGTTATTAGTACCAAAGGAATTAACATTGACAATTGCATATCATTTGTTAGCTGTGTATTGTATGATATTATCCAATATAAATGATTACATTTGTCAAGAGAATGTTAGTTTGTCCTTGCTGTGTGTATAATTTCAACTCGCCACTGCTGACCTCTGGTGGAGGTCCATACACAGTAAGTACACACTGCTTAACCAGTGAAAAACTGCTTAAATTTTTTTTTATTTATTTATTTAACTCTGTATTTATTCAAAACAACATACCTAAAGGTAGATAAGTCATTTCTTATCTATTCTGCAGCAGTTAAAGGATTTCTCACCCTTGTTGTCTTAAAAGCTGAGGAGCAAAGTCCGCTCCTGACCTTAGAAACACAACTGGGTGAACTCCATCGGCTGAAGAAGTGCATGTTATATGATCAAAAGTATGGTAAATGGACTTTGTAGTGAAAGTAAAGTGTCAATGAAAAGAACTGTGAGTGAGAGGGTTAGCGGTTAGGGTTAGGTTAGCTCCACAAGAGATAACGCTTGAGTCACGGTGTGGTAAGTGTCAGCGCTTGCAGTATTTTATTCAAGCCTCTGATGAGAGTCAGGATGTCAGGCCATGACCCCATCACATCCTCATGAGGAAACATGCCTTCCAAATGCAGAGAGCAAGAACAAAACTGAAAACACTTAAGCACTGATGCCATTTTATTCAGCGTGTGAAACAAGGCAAACAGCAGACATTTCACAAGGACCGTTCTTCCGTCTTTAGAGATCCATGAGTCGCCTGATGGAGCCGATCCTGGAGTTGTTGCCTCTCCAGTCACTGAAGCTCCTGTACTGGCCAGGCCTCAGGTAGTAGTGACGTCCTCTGTAGTTGGAATGCTCGTACATGAGCCAGTGGCCGTCCATCACGTTGCAGGAGTTGAAGTTGGACAAGCGGAAACGGTCCATGACGTTGGGGCAGTCGTCCATCAGCTCCATCATCTCACCTCCCATGTCGAAATGCTCATAGAGCCTCATCCTGAAGCTACCACTGTGCTACAGAGGGCAGGAAGATCAAGTCAAATGAGGGAAGCCATGGTATTTGTAATATTTGTATGACAATATAAGTCATATTTTCTCTTTGTATCATAAATTTTAATGTCAAAGATCATTATGCCTCATTAAAAGTCAGCTTTGCTTGGTTTTAGGAATAGTTTGATATTTTGCGCTTATTTGCTTTGTCAAGAGTTGAGAATACTGATACCACACGTCTGTACGGTAAAGGATAAACTGCTGTGAGTAGCTAGTTAGCTTAGCTTAAAGGCTGGAAAGCCCTTCAAGCCCTGTAATTACCTGACAACTGGCTTAAAGAGGTCCCGCCCACAACTCCTCGTAACACTGGGAATTGTATTTTACACTAACATATAAGTTCATTACTGACAGAGGAGTTGGTAGGCAGCCTTTGTTTCCTTTTTACAGAGTCAGGTTTGCTGTTTCTATTTGTATGCTAAGGTAAGCTAACAAGCTGCTCACAGGAGCTTCATATTTACAGAAGAGATATAAAAACTGTATCAATACAAAGTTAATAATATAACTTTATTTTAAGCAATAGCTACAAGCTTGAGTGTACAAACTGAATTAAACCAATTCTTGATACCTAAAATAAAACTAAAACTAACTTTTACTAAAAGTGAAACAAACTTTTACTAGGTAAAATTATTGGGGTTTTTATAAGTTTTGTTTATAAAACAGTACTATACTGTATCCTTTACCCTAAATCTTGGGTGAGCATTCATTCTAAGTAGAAATGTACAGTTTCCCTTTCCCAATTCTGTTAATTGCAGTTCAATAAAGGAAAAGGTCAAAACCTAAATTATCTTACCTCAGGACCACTGTGCTCCTCCAATGAGCAACACCTGACTCTGCCACCTGTTCACTCAAGGCAATCCAAACTCTCGTTTGTTGTTCCCCATTGGTGAACGCGCTACCAGTTCCTACCAGATGAGGGGCTTCCCTCTCTACCTTTAAAAATCTCCTGAAGACCCACCTCTTCAGAGATTACCTTCTCTCCTTGCACTACCTACAACTGGACATGAGAAAGCTACCCCTTTAAGAATTGTCATAGCACTTATTGCTGCACTAACGTTTTCTTATCGCACTGTACCTTAACTGTTCCCTTCTCTGTAAGTCGCTTTGGATAAATGCGTCTGCTAAATGACTAAATGTTAATGTAAATGTAAATCTGGACTCCCCTTTTTTAAATTTATTGATCTCTTAAAAATTGCCTTATTTTACACATACCTTTCATTGGGGCTGCTTAAATACTCCTTAAATGAAGTGGTGAAACCAGTTAATTATTTATGCAGGAGCAAAAAATTGAGCTTGACTTTTATCTGTTTACAATGAATTCCCTTTAGGTTAAATTGTCCCTTTAAGGGTTAAATTAATTTATTCTGTTCACCTTAATTTCCTGCTAAAAGGTTTAGAGGCACTTTAAGATATACAGTTAAGAGGTTCACTGATTGGATGTTTGGATTATAGTGACACAGATCAAAATAAGTATGTAGTTTTACTGAGGACCTTACCATGGGGATCATGCGACAGGACCTGACACAGTCATTCAGGCCGGCCATGCCCATGTAGTCAGAGTACTCTCCCCTCCTCATGAAGTACTGGTTTCCCATGAAGCCTGGGCGGTCGTAGATCATGAACATGCCGCTCTCTACCCTGATGGAGCGGCAGCGCTCAAACATGGAGTGCAGGTCAGCACAGTCGCTCATGCACTCATAGTAACGGCCTCCAAAGTTTCTGTCCTCGTAGAAGATAATCTGATGGAGCAAAAACAGATCAGTTTGTCACATTCAGCTCATCTCTGACACTTGTTTAATCAGTATGTAGCAGGCTACACTTGTCGTTATCTTCATTTGTGATGTAAAATTGGACACAAACCTTTCCCATCATAGCTGCTGCTGTCAGTCAAACCACTTCTTGCTTTTTGACTACAAAGGTACAGCCCATCTTTATATACCTTACCCTGTGGGAGTAGTTGCTGCTGTGTGTGTTGTTATTCAAATGAAGCCCGGTGTCAG
>CM071612.1:25285489-25422069 GCA_036365135.1 Miichthys miiuy
TTAAAGAGGTCCCGCCCACAACTCCTCGTAACACTGGGAATTGTATTTTACACTAACATATAAGTTCATTACTGACAGAGGAGTTGGTAGGCAGCCTTTGTTTCCTTTTTACAGAGTCAGGTTTGCTGTTTCTATTTGTATGCTAAGGTAAGCTAACAAGCTGCTCACAGGAGCTTCATATTTACAGAAGAGATATAAAAACTGTATCAATACAAAGTTAATAATATAACTTTATTTTAAGCAATAGCTACAAGCTTGAGTGTACAAATTGAATTAAACCAATTCTTGATACCTAAAATAAAAGTAAAACTAACTTTTACTAAAAGTGAAACTAACTTTTACTAGGTAAAATTATTGGGGTTTTTATAAGTTTTGTTTATAAAACAGTACTATACTGTATCCTTTACCCTAAATCTTGGGTGAGCATTCATTCTAAGTAGAAATGTACAGTTTCCCTTTCCCAATTCTGTTAATTGCAGTTCAATAAAGGAAAAGGTCGAAACCTAAATTCTCTTACCTCAGGACCACTGTGCTCCTCCAATGAGAAACACCTGACTCTGCCACCTGTTCACTCAAGGCAATCCAAACTCTCGTTTGTTGTTCCCCATTGGTGGAACGTGCTACCAGTTCCTACCAGATGAGGGGCTTCCCTCTCTACCTTTAAAAATCTCCTGAAGACCCACCTCTTCAGAGATTACCTTCTCTCCTTGCACTACCTACAACTGGACATGAGCTACCCTTTAAGAATTGTCATAGCACTTATTGCTGCACTAACGTTTTCTTATCGCACTGTACCTTAACTGTTCCCTTCTCTGTAAGTCGCTTTGGATAAATGCGTCTGCTAAATGACTAAATGTTAATGTAAATGTAAATCTGGACTCCCCTTTTTTAAATTTATTGATCTCTTAAAAATTGCCTTATTTTACACATACCTTTCATTGGGGCTGCTTAAATACTCCTTAAATGAAGTGGTGAAACCAGTTAATTATTTATGCAGGAGCAAAAAAAATTGGAGCTTGACTTTTATCTGTTTACAATGAATTCCCTTTAGGTTAAATTGTCCCTTTAAGGGTTAAATTAATTTATTCTGTTCACCTTAATTTCCTGCTAAAAAGGTTTAGAGGCACTTTAAGATATACAGTTAAGAGGTTCACTGATTGGATGTTTGGATTATAGTGACACAGATCAAAATAAGTATGTAGTTTTACTGAGGACCTTACCATGGGGATCATGCGACAGGACCTGACACAGTCATTCAGGCCGGCCATGCCCATGTAGTCAGAGTACTCTCCCCTCCTCATGAAGTACTGGTTTCCCATGAAGCCTGGGCGGTCGTAGATCATGAACATGCCGCTCTCTACCCTGATGGAGCGGCAGCGCTCAAACATGGAGTGCAGGTCAGCACAGTCGCTCATGCACTCATAGTAACGGCCTCCAAAGTTTCTGTCCTCGTAGAAGATAATCTGATGGAGCAAAAACAGATCAGTTTGTCACATTCAGCTCATCTCTGACACTTGTTTAATCAGTATGTAGCAGGCTACACTTGTCGTTGTCTTCATTTAAAATGTAAAATTGGACACAAACCTTTCCCATCATAGCTGCTGCTGTCAGTCAAACCACTTCTTGCTTTTTGACTACAAAGGTACAGCCCATCTTTATATACCTTACCCTGTGGGAGTAGGTGCTGCTGTGTGTGTTGTTATTCAAATGAAGCCCGGTGTCAGCAGAAACTCAGGAGTCTTCCCACTCCTGTTTGTCACGTCCTCTGTCAGAGTAAACTGACACTGTGCAGCTTCTAGCAAGAGCCACATGGACATGCACTGGAACAGTCAATGCTGAGCTCTTTTACCCTTCTTCAGTTCTTTTTAAATGGGATGGATTCATATACAGAACATGAAACTGAAATGAATTTGATAGGTATTTGAATAAATTATGAAATATGCTCTGTACTGTAAATAGTAACAGATGATTGGTGCGCATAATAACCCTTTCATCACTATTGATGTTTTCTGTCAGTTTGAATGTCACTGACATCACTTCATGCTTCTTTTTCTAAGCAGAGATTCTAAATTTTATTTATCTTGTTATTAAAAGTATGTGTGAGAGTGTGGAGCTTGTATTAATGTTAGAGTTCATGCTTAAGTCCAACTTATGACTCATGATCAGATGAAAACAGTGGAAGTAATTATGAAGTGTGGAAAGCAGGGGCTTGTGTAAAAAAAACTTAAAATAAATATTATTTTAAGAATCAATCCCTTAAAACAGTCAATAACAAATTATGTATTGAGAGAGAAGCACAGAGTAAGTAGTTTATAATAGATTCATTTATTTAACATCATATTGATATGCCGGGTCATTTCATTAATCATAACCAAATCAAACATCCTACTCCTTACTGTATGAGACACATCATATTAACATTACCAGTTTCCACAAATAAATGAGGAAGTACACAGGAAAAAGTGTGTTTTGATGAAACTGAAATGTAAATAAAATCAAGCCAGGTTCCTGATTAAAAATCGGTGATTCTGCGGAAGGACCCGGTGGTGGCACAGGTAGCCCCCCAGTCACCGAACTTGCGGTACTCTCCAGGCCTCAGGAAGTACTGACGACCACGGTAGTTCGGGTGCTCGTAGAAGGTCAGTAGCCCTCCATGACGTTGCAGGAGTAGATGTCACGGCTGTGGAAGTGTTCCTGCACTGACTCGATCCTCGCTGAACTCCACCATCTGACCCTGGAAGTTGGGACGCTCGTAGATGCGGATGCGGTAGGGGCCCTGGCTGGTCTGGAGATTCACAGTGAAGGAGAATACCAAATCAGAACAGGAACTGTACTACAGACTGTGTGTCTGTGGTTCTTCATGCTCAGCTTTGTCCTAAGTCTCCTGATGATTACACACAATTCTTTTGCAAGACTGACATGTCAATTTGGAATTTCATGCATGCTTTTTATCTTCACCAAATAAAAAAAACATAGAACATATGGCTCACAGAAAACAGGGTTTTGCACCCATTTGTCTCCTTCAGTGTCTTTAGTTCACACACTCCACAAGCATTAAATGAAGCAAAACATTTACTCACATAAGAGTACGTGCGGCAGGAGCGTATGGTGTCATTGTAGCCCATCCAACGCTGGTAGTCTGGGTACTCTCCTCTGGTCAGAACATACTGGAAGCCGGTGTAATTGGGCTTCTCGTACAGCACCCAGCAGCCGCTGTCCACCTTGATGGAGTTGCAGCGGCTGAAGTGGGGGTGCATGTCAGGGCAGTCGGTGTCGCACTCATAGGAGCGACCCTGGAAGTTTCTGTCCTCATAGAAGGTGATCTGAGTCCAGGAGAGAAAGCAGGGATGAATCAGAGCTCGGTCTGTCACAATAAAAAGTTCAGTATAAAGCTTGCACAACCTGTTTTGGCAATGCTGTACTTCATTATGGTCATACCAATAAAGAAAAGAATATATATAAAACATTATATTCTAAATATACAGTTGTTAGTGCAGTATTAATCATGTCCCTGTTGTAAGAACTACCAAATTACAGTTTTTGTCCAACAAACCAGTAAAAGCCCAAAGTTTTACCTGTGGCTCAGTCTGTATTACATTTCAACCAGTCTATGGCAGTTAGTTTCTCCAATCAACATTGGTACCTTTTCCAAAGGGACCTGAATTTATCTTTATTTAACCTCCAGTTTGTTCACATTACAGGTTATATATTTAATATCAGGTTTGTGAAGACCATTACAGACAGAAAACACGCTCTTACCTTACTCATCCTGGAAAGTGTGCTAGAGCCAGTCCCCTACTGAAAATGGTGAAAACACGACCAGAGCACCGCTATATAAACCTCAATCAAAGGCTGGGCAGATCCCACATTGGGTGTTTGTTCAATGAGCGGGGATTTAACGTGCTGGCATCGTTGCCAAGAATCTTGATCCTAGGCATACAGCAAAAATCCCTGAATCATCAATGCAAAATGTCCTACCAGGCAGATTACTGACCCACACTGTGCCCTCTTTGTAGATATGCACATCAGAGAGGTGTTTTACTCACTAATCCATTATCAAGTGGCTGAACTGGTCCATGCAGAATGTCAAAGGTCATCACAAAACAACACAGCTGTCAACCATTTGTTGAATTGGAAACAGTGGCAACTGACAATGCTGAAAATAACAAAAAATGTCTATAATATCATTGTATCAGTACAGGGAAAAGGTCCAACTGTATTGTTAGTGATGGCATTAAATGCATTATTATGATTAGTCATCTAGATTAGGCTGTAAATAACTAACTACTGGCTAGTTTACTAAATCAGGTTGCACCATTAAAACTTGTTAAAATGTGTTAACTAGTAAAAGACTAGACTAGTAATGTGTAAATCAGATGCTAGGAAACATCGCGCGTGGAAGTCCCTTTTCAGTGTCCAAGTGTGCCACACTAGCACTGTCTATGACAGCTATGGTAAATTTAACTGTCATTACCATCAGTCATTTGTCATGGTAAATGGACTGTACTTATCTTCCGACCACTCAAAGTGCTTTACAGTACATATCTCATTCACCCATTCAAACACATTCATACACTGATGTCATTGGCTGCCATGCAAGGTGCCAACTGCTCATCAGTTTGAGGAGCTAAGCATTCACACACATTCACACACTGATGGCGCAGCCTTGGGAACAATTTGGGGTTCAGTATCTTGCCCCAAGGACACTTCGACATCGAACCACTGATCATCTGATAAGTGAGCCACAACTGCCCGTCATCTGTCAAATGTTCATCATAAAGTGCACGTGAAAGACATATTTTACCAGCATTTGGCTGGTGTTTATCTAGCCCCAGAGTTAAGTTTGACTGAGTTACACCAAGTTAAATGGGTCGAGACTACCTAGTTTGCCTAGGCGGTGATGATGTAAAGTTCAGTCGCTATCCTCCAAAAATATCCAACTTGCTTTAGATGACCTCTATTGGCAAGACATTTTGAAAATTTTAGGTAGAGTGATCAGATTGTTTTGTTTTTAAATATAATTTAAAATCTTCAAGATTTATGTCATTATTAAACAGCATTTATCCAGTTTCAGGTCAGCTATGAGGATGGGTATCAGTACTTGATGCCTTTAAGGTATCAAGCAAAAAATAAGCCAGTACCAAGTGGTATCAGGATTTCTCAAACAATACATGCATTAGATCATCTTTGTACCAAGATCTAGAAGAATAATGACTATTTGCATGGTTTTGTTTGTAACCAATCACTGTGTTCGGGTTAATGCAACGTATGATTGTCCCCCATTAGCAGCTACATACAGTCTGTGGCGTTCAAGTTGAGCAAGGTGTATTTGACAGAGTTGGCAGTCCAGCATGATGAGATGCCACCAATGCAGGTAATGAATGAAGTACTCTATTGGCATCAGTATGACTTCAAAGGTAATGCTATTTGTTAAACGATACCCGTCCCTAGCCATACTCTAAATCAGTTTCCTCTTTACTGTTCAGAGCAAGTTAACATTAGTTTTGTCATTCGGTTCAGTTGGCTAAACAACAGTACAACAGGTTATCAGCCACAACCACCATCCTTTTAATGTCATTATCACATGCGTTAGTGAAGATTTGTCTTCATCACCTCTCAGCCTCCAAATGCTGAAAATTGCAACAACTCTTTAAAGACGGTCAGTGTGACAGAATGAAGTGAACAGCAAAAGTAAAGACAGCAGAAGTGAGAAACTGTATATATGAGTGCAGGAGGTGTCTTCAGTCCTGCAGAGACTCTTGTGAACCCTCGTAGCGCGTAGTTCTTTCCTCGTGGCCATCATTGCTGTCCTGACAGTGATAGAGAGGAGAGCATTAGATACAGATCATGTCTGTTTACATCCACAGGGTGGCAGTAGAGGCCAAAGAAACTGTTCTGGAAACTTCCTCTTCTTTTTAAATCTACAGTTCTTATCATAATAACCTGATACAGGACAAATAACTCTTTTTACAAGACCTGTTGTCCCGTCCTTTTCAGATTTTCTTTTCCTCTGGATTTAAATAATGATAGACAAATACTGCAGAAATTAGGATGCTGTGGCTACTCACACTCAGGAAGGAGTGAGACGAGGAGGACGATGATGAAGACTGCACTGAGACTCGTCCAGGCGGGGCATTAGACTTTGTCCTCTCAGACAGCCATCGTTTCAACTTTAGATCTACGAGAGATGCTTAAGTAGATTAGAATAATCAACACGTCTGTTGAATAATTGATTCCCAAATAGCGGGTAAGGACTCCCCAAAAGAATCACAGAATAAATCTGAGGGGCCTTGTGGTGATAAAAACACTTTAAGTACATTGGAGTAATTTTGTAATGTTGTATTGGTACTTTTACTAAACTAAGGGATCTGAATATGAATACATAAAAAAGCTAAATCATAATAGTAATCACGTGGTCCAACTTATTTATTGTTTCCAAAGTGTTCAAACACGTGTTGTTCAGCTGTCATGGTGGTCTTTGAGAACTTTTTTAAATCAAGCTTCTGAATGAAATGAAAATTCAGCTAAAAGCAAAGAACTCTGTAGAAAGTCTTAATTTATTCTGTCTTTTCTCAAAACTTTGCTTCATTTTCTTGAGAACTATCGGAAACTTTTACTTTCAACTCCAAAAAACAGTTTAAATGAAGATGAGATGGCAGCAAGTTTGCATCCTGCAGCTCATGAATAGGCATTGTTTGGCTGCTAAGGGTCAGAAGCCAATACAGTTCTGAAAGCAATGTGTTAAAAATGCCAGATAATAAATACCAGATACATTTTGCACACACTTACTGTGCTTCTTGGAGTGGTACACAGCCTTGTAAGAGCCGAGCATGGCGAGTGGATGGTAGGATAGAGTGAAGGGGTAGACAATCGCAGTCTACGGTTGAAAAACAGTAGATTAAACTTTTCTGTATTATATTATTATTATTATTATATACAACAAGAAAGATACAAGACCAAAGACAGTTGACTCAAAATACTGAGACACATACTGAATCTGTTTGTTCTAAACAGGAGTGTGAAATATTAGCCAGGACGTTTGTACCTTGGACTGATGGTTGGGGTATGAGGCAGCTGGTTTACACCTGTATAGAGCCAAGATCTCCTCCACTGGGAGGCTATTCTGAAGCAGGAAGGTTGTGCAAAGGTTAGCAACTAGCAAATCAAAAACCAATACTTCATAGCAGTTTAACTGTTACAGCAAACACATTATGCTCCCTGTTTGAAGCAAACCTCAGCAGCGTGATTGGACCAAGATTAGTCATGTTTGAATTCAAACTGCACCTTTCTGCTTGAGCTAGGATTGCAATTATTGCTGAGGACATAAAGATACTTCAGATTTAACACCCCAAAATGCAGCTTCTCAATAAAAAAAAGGAAAATAAAGACCTGGTCAAGAAAAACTGAAAGTCCAGCTAAGATGATACCCATATTTAACTTTACTGCAGATCAAGAAGCAGCACTCACCATAATAATTCCAGCAAAGGACGACAGGATCATAGCCTCCCGTTCTAAGCGATTTGGGTACTGGGCACTGCCTGAGCTGCTTGTTGCTCCACTGGAACAGAGGAAAGTTTCATTTAAAACATACAGTAGCTTTTTTGGAAACTGAATTTGAATTTAAAACATTTCAGTGTCCACTAAGTAGAGTTAACAGGCTGTCCCTCTCTGGGCCAGCTTGAGCTTTTATTTTTAGACTGAACAGTGTACTATGATGTATTTCATTCTGGTTCCGTTTCAGCTGCTCTCTTGCGCTAATGTGTTGGGTTTTTGCCATGCGCCTATAAAGAGCACTATTCTTCTAAAAATGTGGATCGAGGAGGGTATCACCTCCATTAAAAATAACTCAAATGATGTAAGACAGTGCTGGGAAATACCAGGGGAGGTGTGGCTACCTGCCCATGGAAACATCAACGACTTTGACATTGATTCAGTTCTTTCTAACCCCAAGCAGAACCCCAAGGGAACTGGCTCCCACTTCTTCGTGGCAGGATGGAACAGGCCCACATATTCAGAATTAGTGAGAGAAAGTGGAAATTTTAATATCAAGGATATTAGTTTTAATGTGTATTAAATAGTATTGATGTGTCATTAATCTCTGCATTTTTGAGAGTTATTTCTGAAGGTTTGTGTAAGAATCTGTCTAAACTTCTCTTACCATGCTGGCTTCAGAGACACGCTCCCACTATGAGCCTTTTTGTAGCCACTGTCAACTATCTACACTGCACTGAAAAGAGACTTACTCCCATACACATAAAGACAGGTAAAAATAACACTGGCTGAAATACGACACTGGTTGTTTGTTTTTTCAGTTCACTGCATAATAAACCATACCTGTACCTGTACCTGTCAATCAGTCTGTGATATTTGCTGACCTCATGTTTCTGTTATACACCCCTGCTTGTTAAACTCAAAATGCGATAAAAAGTAAAAACATTAAACACTTCTTGTAGCTGTTTGGACCATTCAGGGACTTTTTGATACAGGTTTATAATTTTAATGGACGTGAATACAAAGTAGCCAGCAGACGCAGCCAGAGAAACCCAACCAGTCCAGGATTGTTACCCACTGGGTCAGGAGACAGAATCTCTGTAGGGGGTAAAGGGGCTATTAGCAGTCACTTCTGTCACAGGCTAGCTCTGATCCCACTGTGTCTAAATAATGTCATATTTATGTAGTTCTTTCAACAATTTAACCGCTTACATTTTTTTATTTCCACTTGTTTCTCACACAGTATGTTTCAACACCAGTTATACAACACTTAGATTCAAAGAAATATTCACAAATAGCACTGCATCAAACAGTGATACACTAAATGCAATGATTAAGTGCAGCATCAGACACATTCCTCTGCAGTTCAGCAGACATTTGAAATAAGACTCTGTGGGTCTGAAACGTGCCTGGCTGCACATTTGTAAAGACCAACAGGTCAGTGCTTTTAATGTAAACTGATAAAAGGTTCAAATATTAAACAAGTTATAACTGCCATCATAGTGTGTAAAAACACAAGCAGCTTACATGATGTCTCTGTCGAGCACATCCCGTCCGTCTTCTCTGTCCAACCACCAGAGGGCAACACTAATGGCCAGGTCATAGTGAGCCTGTAACATACAAATACATACCAATGCCACGTGGAAGTTCTTGCTGCAACTATTATTTGATGAGTGTTTTTACTCATTTTTTGTATCTTCTGGAGTCACAGTGATCAGCTCTCTCTAACATTTTTACCAGGTCATCCAGTATGGAGGTCCCCCTTCCCTTTGGATCAAAAGACTTTTCTCTGAGCTTCTGCCCGATGTAATCACCACTGTTCAGATTAGAAAATGAATGAATCCGTTGTCATTTTTAAATCTGCTTCATATTGTTCTTTTCAGCCATCTCTGGGCTTCAAACATCCACTCACATCAGGGCCTCCACATTTCTTTTCAGCTGCCTTGCCTCCATTTTCTGAATGTATTTCTTTCATGTAGGAATCCTGCAAAAAACAGTAAAACATGTCAAAGTTTTCTAACTTCCTGAATACAGTTTCATCTTCATTACCAGGAAGATGATTTGAACCGAGGGAGGTGGAAATCCAGTGAAGATAACAGATGTACTGGTGGCAAGAGAGGCTATAACAAAGGGTTAATTCACAGCTGAGGATGCAGTGCAGCACAGTCGGGAACATGACACCTTGTTGAGCCTCCACGGAGAGCTACCAACAAATACAATAAGACAGCTGTCCAGTAGTTCTAGTCAACCTTAGAAAAAAGACATTCTCCATATGTAATGTTAAAACAGCTGAGTGCAACAAATCCAAAACTGAATCCAGCTGTCCTGTGCAATAACACTTTAATGAACAAAACAACAACAACAACGGAATAAACAACAACAATGGAATATCTAAAACAACTTTGACATGCAAACATCTGTACTCACCACGCAATTCTGCACGACTGTTAAGTGTTGAAGAGCAAAAACAGCTTACAGACCTTCAGTTTACATGATGGGACAAAAAAGGAGTTGGCTGGAGTCATGCTACACTGTATCTGGTAACCTTTCACGGCGATGTGGAACAGACTTCTCAGGTGAACAGCCTGGATTGAATGACCAGATGGATGACCAACCCTCCTGTCAATCTCTAAGACAATTAGCGTCCACACATCACTGGGAACACGCGGTGCAGCAGTTATCAGAACATACAGACTGGTTTCAATGTTTGCAATTAAATACTGCACGGACACACACATTTATTCCATCTGGTCTGTTTGAACTTTGACTAAAAAGATAAAAGAAAACCAACAATTAAAATGAGCCAGCTTAAGGACAAAGACAAATAATCAGTCCGTCAAAATGGAACTTTTCATCTTTGGGCTGATTCCCGTCTTCTTCTGTTTCTTCTTCTTGCCGTCCTTGAACACCGGCGAGCTCAGAAACATGCTGTCGGTAAACTTATCTCCACGCCTGATTTTGCTGAGAAGAAATACAATAATTACTCACTACTGTTCTGACAGAATTAATACTAAAGTAGAGAAGAGATAAGATGTCCTCACCTGTTGAGGGCCGGCTCCTTATAACTGACCACACCACCTCGGTTCCTGAGTCTCCCTCCTTTTTCACCGTCAGGGTTTGCAATGGTGTTGGTCAGTGATGTTAAGACTCTTCCTGCTGGAACACAAAAATCAGAATTAAGTTAAAACCTTTTTTCCCCAACAAATTTAGTCACAATAACTGTACAGTTTTCTAGCCTTGAAGATAGTTTCACTCTTATTTTCTCAGATCTCACAAGGCAGTGGAGGTAAATGGAGTGAAGTTTGTTTTTAGTTTTCGTTATAATGGCAATATTCTAACTTGTTGACATAATGATGTCATACTGATACACACAGCAACAACATGCATGGCTGAGAGTGAAAGTAACATTGCTGCTGGCTCCACAATGGAGGAGTTTATTCCAAAAAGAGGAGCAACTTCCGTCCTGTGGAAGTGTTTAGGTTTACAAAAGATCAGATGTACAACAAACCACAGTAATACATTTTTATCACCTCCTGGTTGAGTGCAAGAAAATGAGATTCAGCTATTGGAAGCTACATGATTTTCAGCATCTTGTCATATCGTAAAGATTCTTTTATTGGTTTATAAATTTATCAGATTTATTTTTAACCTTCTCATCACACCCAAAGTCAGAACTAAAACCCACAGTGAGGCATCATCTTCCTACTGTGGTCCGCACGCTGACATCTTTACATCCATCAATGGAATTTGGTGAAACACTAAAAACAGAACATCATTCTGAGCTACTGAGGAAATGTGAAACACACCGGAGGCTTCATTTGTGACAGCAGGAGACTCGTCCAACATTGTTGCCCTGTGTGATGTCTCCCTGCTGGTAGTGGCGAAAGAAGTGTCCACCTCATTATCAACAGCGCTGGCGTCCATGGCCAACCACGGTGGCATCTCGTCCGTCAGCAGGTCTCCCAGATTCTGATGAACTGCCTCATCACTGGTGTCCATCGTGTGACTGTAGGCGTGGAACACATCAGACGTCCTCAGGTTGTTTAGTGAAACACCGTCTTGAGTTTTACGCTGACAGACAACAAACGTCTCCCTCAGATTTCTGCTTTCTGCGAGCAGTTGCAGCTTGGTTGCTCTTCTGCACAGCTTTGGATTTGACTTGTTGGGTTTTAAATCACGCGAACATCCAGAGTTGTCATCCTTTTCACTGATGTCAGAGTGTGAGTCAGCCACTTGTACCATTGTGTCATCTAATTGATCTTTTTTCTTTCAGGAGCATCAATGCGGTCTCCAAGACAGCGTGCTTCATCCTCCTCAGATCTCAACCTGTTGTTGCTACGGTTACTTTTTTTCTTCTTCTTCTTCCTCTCATTTACTTGATCGACACAGTCCTCCCTCTGTGCAGCTTTCTTCTTACTGGATCGACTCTTTTCCTCTCTCCTGGCTTTTTTAGGTTTCTGAAACTCCGTTCCTGAAGTGCAGCCGGGGTCCAGCGGGAGGTCTTCATGGTTATCGCCGCTACTCAAATCGTCTCGAGGGCTTCCAGAATCCTGCGTGGCCAGCCAAGGACGCTTACAGGAGCTCTGTGTTTCCTCGACAAAGGGTCCATCGCTGCACCTGGGTGTGTTTGAGTCTGAATGTTGCCACGTGGCACTTTCATTCATTACTGTTGACAGTCTGTCTGCCTCACAGTAGGAGGAAGCTGTAGAAGGTGTTATGTCCTGTTCTACAGCGTGCACTTCTGCTGATGTTCTGTTTGATGCCGTGTCATCACAGTCCATGGAGATAACAAACGTCCCTCTGCATCTTGAAGTTGTCTTCATTTTGCCCTGGAGTTTACTGCCCACGTGTTCTTCTTCCACCTCGTTACAGATATGTTCCAGTTTGGACAGGCTGCTCTCACTTTCATGCAGTGGTAAAGGGAAAGTGATAAAAGATGTCCTGGTAAACGAGGACAACCTCCTTCCTTTAGTCCTGGACCTCTTGCAGGCGATTTTGGATGTCGATTCTTCTGCAGTATTCAAGTTAACACTTTCTCTGGCTTTTGATATTTGAATTTCAGGATCCGTGAAATAATCGTCCAGGTCTGGTAAGATAACGTCACAGGACTCTGCTTTTGACTTGGTTTGGTATTTGATCCTTCTCTGATGGTTGCCAGCTTCAGACTTGCTCCATTTGGGAATACGAGAGGTAGGGACACTCTGTGTTTTGTGTGACTGAAGCTCAATAACCTCTGAGCCTCTAATGTCCTCTGGTGCATGGTCATCTGCCTGTGCCTCACTGAACGTAGAATCTTTAGAGTTCTTCACTTGTGGATTCTCAGCCTCACTTGACCCACAGGCCTGTTCCTTTTTCTTCTTGCCTTTCGGCTTGCCAGCACGGCCTGTTCTGTTGGCCTTGGTTTCCACAAAGACTATTTCAGCAGGATTACTTAGAGTCATCTCCATTGTTGTATTTAGAAGCACAGTCTTCTCTTCTTTGTTGCTGTATACCGGTTCAGTTTCCATGACTGAGCTGCTTGGAAGGTGAACATCAGAGAGAGCTGGCTTGGGTTTTTCACATGAGGAGGAGGTTTGATTGTCCCGAGGACATGGGACTGAAGTCATATCAAACCTAGGCTGAGAAAACATCATTGACAGCCTCTCTACTTCATCTCTTAGGTTGCTTGACAGTGTTCCTGTCTGAGTACGCAGGCTTGAACGCTTTTCTCAGCATCTCTGTTATCTGTGAAAAAGAAATGAAGCATTACTTTTCCAGGGAAGTCTACATCAGTATCTCAGGTCAGTTCACAGCAACTTAAGATGATTAACACCAACAAAATATATATTTAAAGCTCTGTACCATTGCAGGCATCAGTGGAGTTTCTGGGTCGATTCTGGATATTGAGGACATTTGCACAGATGTTTTTATCAGGTAAGTCCACAGTTACTTTTTGGAGGGGACACAACAGAGCCCCTGAAACTTGTGGCTGAGGAGGTAACTGATCTGTGAGACTAATAATGGGAGTGAGGGGGAGAGGAGAGAAAGGGAGGGAGGGAGACAGAGAGAAAGAAACACAGATGTCATTCACAGCTGCATAAACCAAAAAATGGTTCAAAGTCCAGATCAATCTGAATACAGTATTTGCTCACCTTCTCACGACAAGATTTTCTTCTTTAGGGTCACCACATAAGGTCGTGACTTCGTCACGTAGTTTAGGAAGATCCTGTGGGAAAACAAGCAGTCACAATCAAAGATGGCATCGTTTGACTTGCTGCTCATTTAATCTTGTAAATATGTGAAATCGAGTCAACAATAAAGATATTCTATCTCATTTCAGGAGATGAATATTGTACTCATCACTGTGTAATATATAAAAATGTATGTGTCACTAGCAACAAGGAGAGGCTGATGTTTATTAAGGTCTCCTGTTATGGCTGCCTCAGTGTATGACTTCTTTCTCAAATTTCAAACAACAACAGAACAGAGGTGTGTACTACAAAGTTCAACATAGCCAGACTTTCTTTGTGTCAGCTGGCTCAACAAAAATGGGCATGACAACGGTGGTTATCAACATTTACATGTCCATAAAACTGAGTGCTTAGTGAATCATTTGACTCTTATTCTGCACAAAATGGAGCCATCTAATGCCACCTCCTTCAGTCAAGTAAAGCATGTAGTTATAACTGAAAAGCTATGAAGAAAAGGCAACACTGTTGCTGTAAATTAGACATGAGAGGAATGCTGGCCAGAAATTACTAATTGCATAAGTTTATGAGTTGATATTTCTTTTATAACTCAATGCCTCCTGTTTATTTCTAATATGACAACTGCAGAGCTCTTGAACTTTAAACTTATAGAGCATAGTTAAACATTACACTAATTGGTATTAGGACTGATACAGACGATAATGAGAATCGCATGGCTTCGTCTGGTGTCATTACCAACAGACAGCTCAAAATTAGCATGCATGTGAAATATTCTCTTATCTGAAATAATCTAACATCTCTCATAGAGAATATCATCAGGAAAAGCCAATGGATCACTTCTGTCTCTAAAGAAACTACTCACAGTTCTTGCATAGTGTTTTGTGAACAGTGACTGAAAAAGAGTTTATTAGTGAAAGGGTGGAGATTTAATCAAACACTGTGAACAGAACGTCCTCCTTGAAACTCTAGCTTTAGGTTCAACATGCCAACACATTAATCCTGATTTGTACTGAACCCTGACTCCAGCAGCCCATCTGTAAATATTGTGCATGGACAGACTGCTTTACAGCATTTTGCAACAAAATAATTATGAAGGACTTTAAAACAGTAAAGTCTAATCCCATTGGAAGAATTTCAACTTTTCATTTTGGATTTTAGAGATGACTGTGATTGTATTGTCCTAGGTTGTTTGTATTCATGTATGCATCTCTCTTGTAACAGTGAAATCACGTTTAAAGAAAAGTTTCTGTACACATTCACACCCTGAGACATCACAGTGGGCAGTAGTTCAATATAAATTCTTATCATCTTTCCATAATACCGCCATCCATCCCTCCTGGGGTGGTAAACAGGTCATCTAGAGGATCACTGGTTCGATTGATACTTGACCCTTGAGTGTGTGTGTGCGTGTGCGTGTGTGTGTGTAGGAATCACTCCTGAAGTGACTTGTCTCATTGAGACAAACATTACTTGCTATTACACATTTAATCTTTTGTCAAGGGGTAACAGTGTTTCTCAAACCACATTCCACCATTATGACAGACATTAAAATACAGCAGTGTACGCTGCTCTGTACACAGCATTATTCCTGATAAGATTATTATTTATTTATTTTTTGACTGCTGTTGAATCCTGAACAGAAGCGGTTCACGAAGCAGAGCTCATTTGGTGGAAAAACAGGGACTCCTGATCTGCACTTCTCCTCCTAATATTTCCTGTGTTGACAGTTTTTGAACCATTCTTTTACCTTGCTTATTATCTTGCTGTCAGAAATATTACAGGAGATGCAAAACTTATTTTAAATAACATTCCAGTGTGCTAATTTTGAGTGTAATTTTGCACCGTATTCACCATCCTAGGCTACACACCCGCCACACAAGAACAGCAACTGTTAGTTAGTCATCAACACTCAGTGAGGGGAATCCTTACACTGTCAGAGAAGAGGTCAGCCACCATGTCCAAGTGCTCCAGAGTGTTGCTATGGAGATTCTTCAGGATGAGGAGCTGTGAGAGAAAAACAGGATGGACCGCAGTCAATACAATCAAATCAAACTTTCTGGTGTTCTGTGCATTATATCTAAAAAGTGTGAGCAAACAACAAACTGACCAGTTTCCTGTGCTTGTACTTCCTGGTGGCCAGCTCGAAGCACAGAGCCTCCACTTGTTTGTGAAGGTACACGATCTCCTTCTCCAGCAGGCTGCTCCTCTCCTTCTGCGCCTCCAGCGCTCTCGCTAAGGCCTTGTTGTTGGTCTTCAAAGAGACCCTGAAGAAGGAGGAGGTGTCTGGTGTGGTCATGAGGAAGCATCACATTATTAACAGAACAGAATAACATTTTCTCTTCCATCAGAAAAAGTCTGAGCACACAGCACTGCTTTGGAGTGTGTTCAAATGAATGACAGACTCACTGAGGATCTTGTTCTTGATCTTCGCTGCAGCTGCAGCCTTCTTGGACGCCGTCATGGACGTCATTGTCCTCGCAGGTAAACACGACGTGATGAACACGAAGAGCTGCGTGACTGAAGAAATCAACAACCTAAAGAAAACACCCGGCCAACACTTTATCAACTTACAAACTGAACATGTCCGACACAGAACGAGCGGACAGACTCCAACAGATCCGTTTCTTTCTATGGTCCAAACGTTACTTAGCCGACGTTAGCATTAACCAACTCATTTGTATGCTGTGTTCGCTGTGCTAACTGCTGTGACCGGCATTTGGACAGAACCTGACGTCACCTTTATTGAACATGATGCAGAAGCAGATTTACCTCTTGTACTATGCGTGTGTATAGATCCTTGGTGACGTCCGTGAACTCTTCAGAGAACTTTGAGAAATATCATGAAAATTGAAGCGGACTCCATTTTGAACGTAAACAAAAAAGAGCGCCGTGTTTCCGCGCAAGCGCTGTAAAGGCGTGTCCAAAGAGCTGCGGACCAATCAGAAAAGTGCTTTGTTCCCCCGAGCTTGTCTCTTCAGGCACATCCACGCCCAGGCTGTTAATCAAGCTAAAACTACTGAAAATAAACTGATCAAACTACCAAAAAGTCTTTGTAGTACACTTTTGTGAGGATTTTTTTGGGAATAATTATTGCATCAACAGACTTACTGATTAATTATTATTTTATATTATATATTATTTTGGAAGCATGTATGTATATATGTATGTATGGATGGATGTATTGATGTATTAACGTATGTCTTACTTCAAGATTTAATTCTCAACTGTATAATCTTTCAAATTTATCAGCTAAATGTCAGATTGATAAATGCAGATTTACAAGTAAAAAGCCTGGATTTTCACAAAGGAGATCAAACAGTACATTGACTCAGTCTACTTTTCTATAAATCCAAAAGCTCTTAAAACTGTTAATACTTGTCTGACCATATAAAACTAAGGCCAACACAGTTAAACAGCTCCTTCAGTAACAGACTGCTACTCCCACCATGTAAGAAGGAGATCTACCACAGGTCCTTCATTCAGACAGCTGGCACACTCTTCAACACCAGCATGATTTCAGCTTGACCTTTTCTATGTATTTCTTACTTACTTATCAGTAATTTCTCATCATCCTCGTGTATGAGCTGCTGTGACAAGTGAATTTCCCCCAGTGTGGGATCATTAAAGTCTCTTACATTATGTCGTGTCATGTTATCTTATGTTAACTTATCGTGTCTTCAAACATCAGTACAAATTATTTACAGTTTAATATAGAAACTGTACTTTAACATGCACATATCATCCATCATTGTCAAATATAAATCCTGCAAGCTGCATATACTGTATAGACTGTATAGGGTTGTATTTATATACGTTTATATACTTGTCTATCTATGAGGAAAACATGAAAAAGTACAGTATAGTATATGTTTGGCTGGTTTTCCATCAGCCTGTGACGTGCTCTGAAATATTTGACTGATACCATGACGATGTCAGGTTTTCCCCAAGAAAACGGAATTTTGTTCTGGTCTAAGAGTTTGTCAAATTCTTTGCATTTACTGAAGAATCTGTGCATACAGTGTGCATACAGTGTGCATACAGTGTGCATACAGTGTGTATACAGTGTGTATACAGCTTCACACAGGCTGCAGAGCGGCAGTAAAGCGTTGCTCTGTTTCTTGTTGATAGAGCTGACACAGTTCTGTTTCATCTGTATGTGTCGACCAGCTCTGTACAAGTACTATCAGAACAAATCTAATGCTACTCTGTAACAGGCTTGCCTGCAGGAAATTGCAAATGTGTCTGTTATGACGCCACAACAATCGATATTTCTGAGTGTGACTTGTGCTGCCTGTTCTCTCGATCACAACAGCGGTGCAGGTTTCCATTCGTCAGGCCTGCTCGTGTACGGGAGTCGGCTTTTCAGGTGTTTAACATTAACATATGTCTGCGGAGTGGGAGCGCTTCATACATTGATGTCAAATTCATATAGAGGACAGGTAATTAGCATTTTTGCTGCCATGGCAGTTCATTCATATTTCATGAGCCAGCTGGTCCGAGAATAAGATTATTGCAGCCCACCGGCTAGTTAGCATCGGGGGCTAACTGTTGATTAGTACTGTACATACCGCTAAGCTAGCTGGCTAACGTTAGGTAACAATATATATTAGTTGTTATTTCGTGTTAGACGTAGTTGCTGCTAATGAAACGCCAATATTTTAAAGGCTGTATTAATCTGGTTGAATGTCACATACAGTAAATACACTGACGCTCAGTTATACAGTGTAATTCAATTAGCTACACTTGATAGCTAGTTAGCTTACAAGACAGCTGCTAGCCAAGTTAGACTGTCTGCGGACTGTGAGCCCGTTCAAGGATTCAGCATTACATATTCTGTGTGCATGAGCTGTGTATGCACTATGTGATAAACAGGGCTTGGTCCCTGGTTGTTAAATGATCAGGCACAGCAGTCATGCTCCGGCCTGTTATGATCACATGACGAGGAGGAGAATGTGATGCCGCTTCTGCTATTTCCTCCGCACATTATCGACATGGCATGCATCGCAAACTCAAAGTCTGTGGCTTTCTTTAAAGGGTGAGTCTGTGGGAGATCTGAAGGGGGTGTTCCTGTCTTACACACAGTCAGTAAGTGAACCGGGATGGTAGATTTGTACGGCTGTAGAGGGGAGACTCGTCAGCTGAGTGAAACCGACCAATCAGCCGCTCTCTCTGAGCTCGAGTCAAGTTGTCGATATGGTCGATCTGTCGAGCGACCCAGTGACAGGTCTGCTGTGTGATGTGCTTCAGATGTAGACTGAAGCTGTAGTGTGTGGAAAGAAAACAAACGAACCGTAAAACATGTCATCATTGTTTGCTGCTGGCTGACTAAAGTGTGTTTCCTGTTGGCTGACTAAAGTGTGTTTCCTGTTGAGGGAAAACTGACATTTCAAATCAAACTAATTTCCTCTAATAAGAACCAGAATCAGACAAATCTGTTTTAAAGTTCTCCTGTGATCTTTATCAAACATATTCATATTTATTCAGCAGGTTGTTGAAATGTGTGATTTCCTCATTTTAAGATGTGGTATTGTGTCACATGGTTACTCCGTTCATTTTAGTTTGTATGAGGTCACGTGTTCCACATGAGAGAGCCTCTAAAGCTGAAACACTCAGTTCTGTTTCGTGATTAAGCTTCCTGTAGTTGGACGTCCTTTGAGGCCATTCTTCTGCTTTGCAGCAACCACACATACCACTTTTTGATTTATTATTTATTTCCACATTGGCTGTATTGACTTTATAAGCAGTGATGTACATCTAGGTTTAATGGGAACAGTAGTAGTTGACCAGTAAGAATATGCATGGGTTGAGTCTGGCTTACGTTTGACCTCACATACTGTCAGGTCAGTGGTCCACAGCAGTGCAGAGTGCTTTGTGTTAGTGGTTTCTCACAGTGCTGACTTGGATGCACCTGAGTGCTGAGTGTAGTTCTAGTTTTCTGATTGAGTTGTTGTGAGATGTTGGCTATGGCAAGTAGTTTCTATGTGAGCAGGCCGGATGAAAGGATCTTCATGCTGCTAGTGTGAAAATGGGCATCTGAAAGCTGTTGTTGACAGAGATGTCACAGTTGGATTAAGAGTCCTAACACCATGTCAGCTGATCGGTCACACATGCTTATCATATTTTTTTTTGCCTCTGTAGCAGGACTAGCAGTGACATGGCTGCTGATGACAAGTCCTCGTCTTCATCCTCAACCGACTGGAGTGCCGAGCCGCCTGTCATCTCGCCCACCAGCCCCTCCCACCTGACCCACTTCAAACCGCTGACTCCGGAGCAGGATGAGCCTCCCCTCCGCTCGGCATACAGCTCATTCGTCAACCTGTTTAGATTCAACAGCAAAGGTCAGGGCTCCAAACCACACAGGCATGCAGTTGAAGTCATGTTATTACATACAGTCAGGTCCATAAATATTGGGACATCGACACAATTCTAATCTTTTTGGCTCTATACACCACCACAATGGATTTGAAATGAAACTGCAGACTTTCAGCTTTAATTCGAGGGTATTTACATCCAAATCAGGAGAACGGTGTAGGAATTACAACAGTTTGTATATGTGCCTCCCACTTTTTAAAAGGGACCAAAAGTAATGGGACAAATTAACAATCATAAATCAAACTTTCACTTTTTAACACTTGGTTGAAAATCCTTTGCAGTCAGTTACAGCATGAAGTCTGGAACCCATAGACATCACCAGACGCTGGGTTTCATCCTGGTGATGCTCTGCCAGGCCTCTACTGCAACTGTCTTCAGTTCCTGCTTGTTCTTGGGGCATTTTCCCTTCAGTTTTGTTTTCAGCAAGTGAAATGCATGCTCAAACGGATTCAGGTCAGGTGATTGACTTGGCCATTGCATAACATTCCACTTCTTTGCCTTAAAAAACTCTTTGGTTGATTTCCCAGTATGCTTCGGGTCATTGTCCATCTGCACCGTGAAGTGCCGTCCAATGAGTTCTGAAGCATTTGGCTGAATATGAGCAGGTAATCTTATCTTAAGCACTTCAGAATTCATCCTGCTGCTTTAGTAAGCAGTCACATCATCAATAAATACAAGGGAACCAGCTCCATTGGCAGCCGTACATGCCCACGCCATGACACTACCACCACCATGCTTCACTGATGAGGTGGTATGCTTTGGATCATGAGCAGATCCTTTCCTTCTCCATACTCTTCTCTTCCCATCACTCTGGTACAGGTTGATCTCATGCTGAGCTCACCGGTGCGTTCTTTTTTTAAGAATGTTCCAAACAGTTGATTTGGCCACACCTAATGTTTTTGTTATCTCTCTGATGGGTTTGTTTTGATTTTTCAGCCTAATGATGGCTAATGATAGCCAATTGTCCCATTACTTTTGGTCCCTTAAAAGTGGGAGGCACATATACAAACTGTTGTAATTCCTACACCGTTCTCCTGACTTGGATGTAAATACCCTCAAATTAAAGCCGAAAGTCTGCAGTTAAAGCACATCTTGTTCATTTTATTTCAAATGGTGTATAGAGCCAAAAAGATTAGAATTATGTCGATGTCCCAATATTTATGGACCTGACTGTATTATACAGTCTTTTGGTATGGTTGATTGGAAGATGATGTACCATATAGTCCAGAGGTCTTCAAACTCTGACACTGTTGACCCCTCATCAGACAAAGTTTGGTGGATGTAAACAGGAAGTTGACATGGACTTGTGAAAAAGTGGAAGCTGAATTATTAAAGCTGTATCATGTGTGTCATGACTTGGCTCTTAAGCTGTGACAAAAACAAGGGAGACGCAGAATAAAAGTAATTATTGTTCAACACTTAAAAAAAAAAAGGAACAAATTAAAACAAAACTAAACAAAGGAAAAGATGAGGTATGAGGTGAGGTGTGTATTGGTAACATCACGTGTAGTGTGTCCATGAATGAAAGAAACAAAAGGCATGCAGCAAAGAAGACAGAACAGGAGATAGTGTGGTTTATATGGTTGAAATCATTGGGCCATTGCTGCACTGAAACAAAACAGAAGTTTATGAAGCTACAAAACTGCATTTTAAAGTTCAGCCATCTTCACCTGCAGCTGAACTTTAAGAATGTGGTTTTGCTCAGAACAAGGACTTCACATTGTCCCTCATCACTTGAACTGAAATAAGAAAGTGTGGACAGGAGGGATGATTATAGCCACCATTAACTTCATTGTTGTAAGAGAGTGACCAGACAAGAAATGTGAATCTCTCCTTTAATCACACTTAACCTCACTATTGACTGATTCAGTGCTCAAAGAGACACTTTGTGTAAATATAACTTAACTTACATCATAAATGATTCAGTGCAGTTCAAGAATCAAGTTACTTCAACCTTCTTTATACAAAGCTGAAGTGGTACAGAAGTCGACATTTTGTATCATTGGATCCTCATCATGTATCATCCACCTCTGAGGGTTGAGCGTTTAAGGGCTGCTTTGTTGTTGTTTGACTACATTTGGTAAATAATAGAAATAAGGAATATAAAGTGCATACGGAAAGAATTCACAGCACGTCACGTTTTCCACATTTCGTTATGTTATAGCCTAATTCCAAAAAGGATTCAATTCATTTCCTCAAATTCTACACACAATGCCCCATAATGACAACACAAAAAGCTTAGAAATGTTTGCAAATTTATTAGAAATAAAGAATGAAAATATAATATGTACATAAGTATTCACAGCCTTTGCTCAATACTTGTTGTGGCACCTTTGGCAGCAATTATAGCCTCAAGTCTTTTGGAATATGAAGCCACGAGCTTGGCACACCTATCTTTGGCCAGTTCCGCCCATTCCTCTTTACAGAACCTCTCGAGCGCCATCAGGTTGGATGGGGAGCGTCGGTGCACAGCCATTTTCAGATCCCTCCAGATATGTTCAATGGGATTCATGTCTGGGCTCTGGCTGGGCCACTCTAGGACATTCAGAGTTGTCCTGAAGCCACTCCTTCGATATCTTTGCTGTGTGCTTAGGGTCCTTGTCCTGTTGAAAGATGAACCGTCGCCCCAGTCTGAGGTCAAGAGCGCTCTGGAGCAGGTTTTCTTCCAGGATATCTCTGTACATTGCTGCATTCATCTTTCCCTCAATCCTCAGTGCCTTTTACTAAGGAGTGGCTTCCGTCTGGCCACTCTACCATACAGGCCTGATTGGCAGAGCGCTGCAGCGATGGTCGTCCTTCTGGGAGGTTCTCCTCTCTCCACAGAGGAACCCTGGAGCTCTGTCAGAGTGACCATCGGGTTATTGGTCACCTCCCTAACTAAAGCCCTTCTCCCCTGATCACTCAGTTTAGAGGGACAGCCAGCTCTAGGAGTCCTGGTGGTTCTAAACTTCTTCCATTTACAGATGATGGCGGCATCTGTGCTCACTGGAACCTTTAAAGCAGCAGATGTTTTTTTCTGTACCTTTCCCCAGATCTGTGCCTCGAGACAATCCTGTCTCGGAGGTCTACAGACAATTCCTTCGACTTTATGCTTGTTTTGTGGTCTGACATGCACTGTTAACTGTGGGACCTTATATAGACAGGTGTGTGCCTTTCCAAATCATGTCCAGTCAACTGAATTTACCACAGGTGGACTCCAATTAAGCTGTAGAAACATCTCAAGGATGTTCAGTGGAAACAGGATGCACCTGAGCTCAATTTTGAGCTTGATTGCAAAGGCTGTGAATACTTATGTACAAGTGATTTCTTCATTTTTATTTTTAATTAACTTGCAAAAATCTCAAACAAACCTTTTTAAGTTGTCATTATGGGGTATTATGTGTAGAATTTTGAGGAAAAAAATCAATTTAATCTATTTTGGAATAAGGCTGTAACATAAAATGTGGAAAAAGTGAAGCGCTGTGAATACTTTCCGTATATATAAACTCCACATACAAATAAACAAAGAAATACTTTTTTCTATTGCTTAAAAGTTATCAAAAAGTGAGCATGAATGTCTTTTCATTGAATGAAGTGATGTGCGGTGCTATATTTACAAGTCTTGCTATGAGATGAGGCACAGATGTATAATCTGTTTACAAAGGTCAAATCTTTATTATTTGTTATATCATGTCAATCTGTTAATCTAATCTAAAACATAAAAACACACCTAACATGACATCAACATGCTGAAACCTATTCTGAACAGTACTTTGCAGCAGTTTACTCTCATCTGGGTAATTAACCATAGTCTTGTGAGGTCATGTGATAGAAATTGCCTGCCTGGATCAGTGCCAGGAACCAGTGAGCCACATGACTCCTTCCCTTGAAGTCCTGCTCTCTGGATAACACTCCTCCCCTCACTGTGGCAGCCTGGGCCTCACGCTGACCTTTCATACAGATGACATTACAAGAGGAATGCTGCACCACCTTACTTGAATTCCATTAGAATAAATAGAAACTGAGAAAGTGTATCAAAATTACATGTTTGTATACACCCATTCTGTACAGGACAGGGACGTGTTCACCACTGTGTCACCTTTTTAACACTCAGTAAGTTTGAAGTCTTGATATTTACTACAATACATGACTGACACAAGATTGTCTTTCTCATATAAACTGTGACGTCCCTGAAAAAGACGTTCCAGCATTAAAGGTACAACATGTACGATTGGACACCGCAGCTCAAATTCAAAGCACTGGAGAGCAGTCTCCCCCCTCACCACCCTCCCCAGACTGCAGTTAATAACGCAGGTTGCCAGACTAAGACACTGAACCTCCATGAGGGCAAAACGAGCACAGAAAGGTTTATTTCATGAAGCAGCTTCTATGCCTGAGTCTGACTTCAGTCTGTGCTGCAAAATAACGACAACAAGAAGTTTAATTTGGTTTGTGTCCGTTAGAGAGAGAGAAATACAGTGTTACTTTCTAATTATTTTACAGCGGTTAAGTTCAGCATGAATAAACTTCTCTAGACCTCCTCTAGTAAAAGAAACATCCCACACGGCTGTTTTGGTAACTTTTGAGATAAAAATTTTAATCTGTGAATTTGTGTGATGATGATTACGTGACGTGATTCCAATACTTGAACTCAGTGACTTTGTAACTTCCCACAGCTGTGTTGTAGATAGTGTCTTTGGAAGCTTAACGAGGGAAATAATTGATGAATTTCTATGTGGAAAAGTCACCATTACCTGCCCAGTCCTCCATACCGACACTACGGTGAACTCTGAACCCGCAGTGAGATCCACTTTATTTGCTTCCATGGCTGTAGTACATTTCATACCTGCACTTCGGCATGAGCCGTGTAGTTATTAAGCCAGGTCAAAACACAAACAGACAGCCCAGTTCGTCAAGACAAATTTAAAAGTAAGAAACACACTGATCATAGTTATTTATCAAGGAGCTTGTATTTCAGTAGAGTGTGTTTCCTTAATATCTGATGACACAGCATGTTCATTTAATGTTTAATACAGTAAATATCTTACATATTGTATCTTTAATGGTGCCTTTATAAATGTAACAATCTGAATAGTCATTTTCCAGTTAAGTAGTTATTATTATATTTGTTTTTAAAGAATAGCACGTGATTTGTTGTAAGTTTGTTTGTTAAAAGTTTACAGACTGTCGTAGAGACTTCTCCGTCGCTATTTCCGTCATTTAGAGTTCACAGAGGCCATTCATGAGATCAATGTATATCTGAGGGGGGTGATGTTTTTATTGGCATATTGTCACACAGCCAATGGTATTGTTTACAGCGTGTGTGTGACCCACACCAGGCCGGGATCTAAACACGCAGCATCAGCACTAAAGTTTAGCTGTTCAGCTAGCATGGACTCATCAATTATCGATCAGTCTTTGACTGCGTCACGGAGCTGTGACGTAATTTTGAGACTCGTCTGACACAGAGTCTCCTGTTGTTGCTACATGTGTGAAACGACAACAACGACGACTCTACTCTGGACTCTGTCTGGACGTTATCCCGTGTAAAAATGACATTCAGCGTCGCTCCCTTTCCTCCAGCACCGTGAGTTACCATGGTTACAGGAACGCCCTGATACTTTGTAATGATTCTCAAAAAGAAGTTTGTGCTTAGTATGACGGTACAAAATCACTGAATACTGAAAAGATCTGTACATGCTTGATTGCTGGAGTAAAACGTGAAACAAGCTTTTCACAAAAAAGTTTGATTTCATGGACTGAAAATGACATTGAAGTGTGAATAGAACAGCTGTTCACAAGCATCCTCCTGTAAAACACTGTCGGTCAAGTATACTTGATGTCTTCGTTAGAGAACATGGTTATGTGTGGAGTGGTACTGAACTCTTAAGCATTGTGTCATTTCTTTAGCAGATGTCAAGTGGCGTAACTCAAATTATGTAGTTGGATCTATCTACAGTGTTCAGTTGACTGACAACTTGATGGGAGAGCAGCCATTAATATTAAATTTCTGTGCTGCTAGTATGCCCAGTGCCCCTGCCCCTGCTACAACCGAGTCCCACCACCAGTCAAACTTCCACTGGAGCCATCGCATCTTCTCTGAAAGTCACTTCGGATAAAAGTGTCAGCTAAATGACTACATGTAAATGTAAATAACTAAGGGATTGACCGTGCCAGTGCACGTGCCCTCCCATTTATCTATCCTGTTTTTGCTACATGACTAGAGGCAAGTTGCGTTGCGGTTTTAAAAAAAATATTCAGAAGGTATTAAAAAGGTATTAAATGGTGTTAAATTTAACCTCAGGATTCCTGCATAAACCCTGTCAACTGTTAAACTCTTTGTTTGTGAACAACTGAGCCTTTCAAATATGCCCCTTTTCATACCAATCATGATACTATCGCCTGTTACCAATGAACCCGTTTACCTGTGGAAGGTTCCAAAGCTGTACTAGAGGTGTTCCACAACTTTCAGTCTTGTGACATCTTGCAGGCAGCAATTCAGAATGAGTGTATATTTACAAAAAACAATAACGTTTTTTAAGTAAATTAATTAAAAAGTTATTAACATTCACCTAGATATAGTGTAGTATAGTATAGTACCTTTGCATAAGGACTGACAGATTTTAAGCTGTATCAGCTCACATTCACCTTATGGACACTAATAAGGAATGTACGATGTGCATGTTTTTCAGCCAATGATAACTTCTAATAGACCTTTTCCACAGCAGCCATTCTGACATGAAATAATAGCAGAGACTTTCCAGTGAGTCAACACACACAGCAGCAGCTTAATTATCATTGGTAACACCACACGTGCCAATTAGCGTTCCAACCTGTGCGTCAAGTAAAGAGGCTGCAAGGATGTTCTGGCTGCTGTTTTGTCACGTTACTTATCAGCTACTTTTCAATAAATGTTGTGAAATCTGTGGAATTGTTGTATTTTTGACAGAAAACATGAGGTTTAAAAGATATATTTAAAAATATATATATTTTAAAATAAATCGACGTCATCTAGTGGGCCAGTTTTGTGCCGACCCCTGCCCTACACCAAAAGCAAACAAACAAAAAGACAATTGCTAATCCATGACTCCTAAACTAACAAAAATCATGAGAAAAATGTATCAAAAGTCAAGGCAGTTCACTCTTACTGCGTCCATTTAAACAGTAAATATTCACACGTGAGTGCAAAGTAAAGTACAAAGTGACAATAACCAACAGTAGCAAGTGAACATAACGGGAGTCTCTGGCTTATATAGGCCTCATAATCAGGTAGGTTGACAGCAGCTTGGTTTGGTCAGCCCAAAGATCCTCAAACAAACAGGAAATCACACTCTGGGTCAATAAAAAAAAGAATAGACACGTCAATAGAAGAACAAACACGTTAAACAGAAATAGCTGGCCGTAACAAGTAGTTTATGCACACTTTAAGCTAAGACAGGCCAAGATGTGGTGAGCAAAAATGGATAATTTAATATTCCACATCTCTGATCTAACAAAATCTGACTGACATCATTGTTGTTAACACAAAAAAACAAAGAGCACTTCTTTTTCTCGTAGTTCATCAATAAACTTCACAAACATACTTTGACTTTCAGAGAACGCAAAGCCCATCAAACATTTCATATAAGAATTCAAAATAAGTTCTATTTATTAAAAGAATAATTATCATTTTGCATTATCAGCCCTGATATGTTTATCATGCATCCCTAACGCCATAAACTATGTTTATTCTGTGTGTGTAGAGGAGGGACGTCCTCCCTCAGCAGTCTCAGAGAAGCCAGACGTGCCGTCCCCTTCTCCTCAATCAGAGAGGAGGAGCTGGTCCTCCAGTCCTTCCCACTCCTTATATGGTTCGAGGACACACCGGAAACAGCACCCAGAACACCTCCGGCGTACCTCCACTGCCTCTGGTAAAACACACACACAGTACAGTTGTTGCTATTAGAGGCTGATGTGAGTTTGATCAGGTAGAAAAGTTGTCTCCTGTAGGAAACATGCTCGCAATGGATAAGAAACTCTTAATGCTTGATTTTTGGTCTCCAGCAACGTGTTCAGCTGTTTGGGTAAGAGATCCTCCAAAAGTAATGATTAGTCCATCTTTCAGAATGTTTGCAGAAGTAGGCTTCATGTGTCTGTCTTTTAAAATGAGGAAACACCTTATATACAGGGATTAAAGTGGTAAGATATTTATTTGATGCCATCTGGCATTGACAACGCTTTTCTTGAACTTGATATTGTGATACTGTTGATTGCATTATCTGAAATTAAATCATCTGTCTTTTAATGAATAAGCCAATCAGAGGCCACTGATAACACAAAAGACCTTGTCTTACATACATTTCAGTTTGCAGATGTGCTCTTGAAGCTCTTCGATTCACACACACACTCCTGAAACTGAGAAAAAAAACCGAATGTTTTCACACTTTGCTGTTTTTGTTGAATTCTACCAGTTTTAGAACTGCGTGGTAGAAACGACAGAAGAGAAACATTTTATCCTGAAGTTCAGTGTTCAATATCTCCTTCACAGAAACCGTTTTTTGTTGATTGTTGAACTATAAACTATGTCACTGTGAACATTCATTTTCATATCACAAGAGTGAGAATTGCATTACTCACAGAAGCAGTGTTCTGTGGAAGGGCAGAGATGCAAAAATGTGTGAAAAATGAATTTCATACATTCTGTAACGTTTGTCATTACTTCGTTAAAAGAGAGCTTCTGTTCAACTCAAGGTCAAGGTTTTGTAGCATTTCATTCCAGGGTCAGCTGTCAAAGGATTCGTCTGTTTTGAGAAAATGATTTATTATTTTTGTTTCTTATTTATGTTTATTGGTATAAATCCTGCTCTCTGAAAGAGAAGGAAGCAGCCTGGAAAATGTTTGTTCATGTTACTTTCCAGAAGAATCTGCAAAAGAAACACTTGAATACAAGATAAATATGATGTATGTTTCTTTATTTTTTTTAATTCACATAATACAAACAGAAAAACAGAACATACACAATACTGACAATTAATCAACAAGCGAGTCCCATCATTTTTACCCCCAAACAATTTTGAAAAATCTAGGCAAAACAATATCAGTATCAATATCCAACATTATAGTTTTCTTTGTACTTTCATCTTACAACACAAACACAGCGACTCTTAGCTAAGGACAGAAAAACCAAAATAAAAATGTTCTCTTGTATTTTTTCCTCTGTTCCTTCTCTTCTAGCAGAATTAATTAGCATCAATTATTATTATTTTGTAAAAGCCACCTTCTCCAGCTGAATCATTTGTCAGTTGGTGTATTTAAAACAATCCAGTTATTCATGATTATCATTTTGGTGACCATACATTTCTTCTTAGAAAGAGCTGGTAAAGTTAGTAAGCTGTATACTGTATATGATTGTGGTATGAGTGGAATGTCTGTATTAGTGTGTTTGTTATGTCAAACTAAAGATCTTCTATTTTCTCGAGCAGCAGACGGAGCAGAGTTCCTTCAGCAGCACTTACTGTCATCCTTTGTTCCCATTTAGTGTAGCTGTGATGATCTGTTAAGTATGTTTAGTTTTGTAGAACAGAAGAGCTGCCTTGTGTTTTCCTGTGTGTCCTGTGTATGTCAAATATTTATTGCTGTGAACATCAGAAAGATGAATGCACGTACAGGCTGTAACATCCGTTCTCATGTCTTTTCTGATTCCAGTGGATTGGCCAGGTGAGAGGTCTTCTGCACTGTGTGGTTTTTACTAAAGATGCTTTTAGCTTGACTGTAACACGTCGGCCTGAGAGAATGGCCTTACATAAACCGTTTGTGTGTCCGAGTGCATGTGTGCGTGTGTTTGATATCTGCATTTTCAACGAAGCGCTTTCTCTTAGCCTTTGGTTTGCCCTAATGTTTGCCTCTCAGGTACTAATAACTGGAATGATGTTTGTCATGAATGATTTGAAAGCTAACATTTCTATTTCACATGGTTTTGTTTTCTTGCCCAGTTCTTTTATTGATCGTGCCATGTGTTCTTTTCTACACCTTTGCAACCTGTAAGGGAGTTCTTCATAAGGTGTCGAAGTGCATTGTCAAATGTTGATAATTCAGCACTCACGTTTAAATGCACCACAAGGAGGAATTCACATATTATGAGCTTACATTCAATCTAATTTTTCAAAAGACATATTTGACAATGCAGCAGAATGCATTTTTAAATAACGAAGATTTTTCTGTCGTTTTGCTCAGTTGTGCTCTTTGTGTCTGTGTGTTTCTGTCCACATGCGTGATTGTAGACGGCAGCAGGAAATCAGACACCCCTCTAAGCAATCATGACCCTCGCACAGCCGTGCAACTCCGCACTGCACTGAAGAGGCTGAAGGAAATCATGGAGGGAAAGAGCCAGGTATCCAGTCCACCGTGTGCATTGTGCATGTTGTCTTGTTCACTGTCATGGCCAAAAATACTGACACTGCTGCATTTCTGGCATATAATGCACGACTTCTCCCTGGAAGTTGTTGCGATTACAAATTATTTGTTATTCTCATGTTTTTGTTTGCGTTGAAAGAACACACAAAAAGATATTTTACACAAAACTCATCAGGGAGTGTCTTACACCTCCATGCTGGAATTTTGGACTCTTCTTTTGCTAACTGCTCCAGATCTTTTAGGTTTGATGGGTTGCTTCTCCCAAACACTGTTCTGAGCAAAGGGTCACAGGTCGGATTAGAACCCTGGGCCGCTGCAGTAAGGGGCCTTTGTACATGGGGCGGATGCTCTACCAACTGAGCTAACCGACACCCCACCTTTGGTGCTTTTTGAAATATTGTCCTGCTGTAAAGCTCATGACCTTTGATGGAGACCAAGCTTTCTGACACTGGGCCCTAAATTGCCCCCCAGAAGTCTATGGTAATGATTTCATAATGTCAGGCCTGAAGCCTCAAAGCAACCCCAAAACATCAGTGAAGCTCCACCATGTTTAACTGTAGGGACTGCGTTCCTTTCTTTGAAGGCCTCATTTTCTTCAGATTTCTGAAGGTTTTGAAAAGGTGTCAATAATTTTGTCCAGTCCATTTTTGGAGTCGTGTGTGTGTAATATCCTAGATTTGGCTTTTTCCAATCTTATCTTAGATTATTTCTTGTTCCAATGCAAACAAAAGCAATAAACATGAGAATACCAAAGCATTTGTAATTATACAAATATATAAACTAGGCACAAAAAATAAGGAAATTTGTATTTGGTAAATTATTTCCCTTTTTAAATGGTGCCACATTTGTGAGGAACATGCATTTGTGGGATGAGCAGCAGAGCTGAGTGTGTTTGTTGCGTCCATGAAACAAACAGGAGGAAACAGGAGGATGAGGAAGACCGTTTCCTCATCCTGTCAGCACTTAGGAACCGTAGGCAGTCTTCTATAGATTGGCAGTCAAGATTTGCAGGACGATATGGCTCTCTGCCCAGGCAATCCAGAACAGACTGCACGCAGCTAATCTGCGGTCTCATAGGGATGCCATTAGGCCTGCCATGACTGCCCTTCACCGTCAGGCCCGTTTGAGCAAGTGAACACACTTGTGCGGTGAATATATTATGAGCCATAAGCTGAACCCACTCCCCTCTGTGGCTAAAAGCAGTGTACTGTGGCTGTTGTCCCCTTTCAGGACAGCGATCTGAAGCAGTACTGGATGCCGGATAGCCAGTGTAAAGAGTGCTACGACTGCAATGAGAAGTTCACAACCTTCCGCCGCCGCCACCACTGCCGACTGTGCGGCCAGATCTTCTGCAGCCGCTGCTGCAACCAGGAAATCCCCGGAAAATTCATGGGCTACACGGGTAAGTGACAGGCTGAAGATAAGTTAGTAATGACTGCATCACAACATGGTCTGATTCATGTCGTTGTCCAGTGGAAAGCATCTTCAACGTGAGTATGAGTTTCCTTCCTCTTCTCTCTGTAGGAGACCTGCGAGCCTGTACGTACTGCCGTAAGCTCGCGCTGAGCTACGCCCACTCAGCTGATTCGGGCTCCATCGGAGAGGACCTGAGCGCCCTGTCTGACTCGCCCTGCTCTGTGTGTGTGCTGGAGCCCAGCGAGCCTCGGACACCTGTGGGCGGACGTAAGGCTAGCAGGAACATCTTCCTCGAGGAAGACCTGACCTGGCAGAGGTACACACACAAACACACACACACTCAGGGGCCAAATGAAGTCAGGGAAATCAGTTTATCTACCCACAAAGACACAGCTTCATCCTTTATCCTATATTCAGATTGAGTTTGAATCAGACCTGATTGTTGAATTTGTCTACACCTGTAACGTACTGCACCTCCACCCATAACACAAATGAACTCTTAATGCCAGAGCTGTCTGTGTTTGACACTGTTTGCTGTGGATCAGATGTGTCATCTGCTTTTTGCTTTGCTCATGTGGTGATTCTGCTCATGATTGAAACACCTCCCTAGTTTTTTTTTTGTTTTTTTTTTCCTCAGCCTCCTCCATCTGAGCTTGCACTTTTTCTGCCTTGGTTTTCTGCTGATTTTTCTGTGTGTGCTTTGTATTTATTGTACCCTGTGCATGGTTATAAAACAGAATCATTTTAAATATGTAATATTTGACTTGGGCCTGACTCTGTATGACCTTTGTCATAAAGAAGAATTAACTGTATGCCTGCAACAACAATGAAGTAAGATGTAAAGAAAACATGAACAGGGCCAGCTTGGCAGCGTGTGATCAGTGTGAAAAACTGGATCAGAAGAAGCATCGGTCTCTTAGAAGCATGACAGTATGGTTGTAAAGACTTCATTAACTGTGCACCCAACAGGCAGATAGTTAAATGGACGTTCAAGGGCATCTTTAGGATTGTCCAGCGATGCATGCACTTTATAATGCTGTGCTTGTTTTGCTGCTGTTGTTTGGAATTGGTGTGCTCCTTGCTTATTCTCTCTACCTGCCTCAAAGAAAATCTGTTTCCTCTCTCTCTCTCACTCTCTGTCTCTGTCTCTCTCTCTCTCTCTGTCTCTCTCTGTCTCTCTCTCTGTGTCTCTCTCTGTCTCTCTCTCTCTCTGGCATAGAAAAACTCCTATTGGGATGAGAAAGAAGTGAGTCTTGCTGTTTGTTTTATTCATTTTTCACATCTGTCTGAGCTTTAGCTGTCCGCAAGTAAAAGCTTTCTAGCTCTGTAAAGATAGTTTTCTGCATGCTCATATTCACAGATCATAAATGAAACCTGCTCATAGAAGAAGTGTGAACAAATCACAGAAGGATATAAATTAAAGTTTGTCTGTGTATGTTCATTAGTATGATTCACCAGGAACCTCAGAACAGTGGCCTCAGTTCCAGACTGACAACGCTACAAGAAGATGTAGGCAAATCCCCCGCTAGGAAGAGGTCAGTCCCTGCTTGAGGTTTGCTCGTAAAGTACATCGTGTCTGAGCTTCAGTGCAAACGCTCCCTGTTCATCTCTACCACAGGTCTGCCAGTGTGACCAACCTGTCTCTGGACCGATCCGGATCCTCCATGGTGCCTTCCTATGACAGCTCAGTCAGCCCGCCAACCAGCCGAGCCATGTCAGGCACCAAGAGCGGCAACAAGCTGGACCACAGTGAGGAGGAGAGGAAGATCCTACTGGTGCCTGATTTAGCCTCTCCTAATCAATATTTCAATAGTGACAATGCATCAAATGACAAAACGTGACAATGTGAAAGGAGTTACTTGTAGTGATGAACCAACAGTACACGTATTATCAGTTGAATCCTCATACTGGATACTGTACATCCTGCAGGACTCCTCCCAGCTGAAGGACTTGTGGAAGAAAATCTGCCACAACAGCACGGGGATGGAGTTCCAGGACCACAGATACTGGCTGAGGACCTACCCCAACTGCATCGTGGGAAAAGAGCTTGTCAACTGGCTGCTGAGGAATGGCACCATCTCCACCAGGTAGCACTCAACTCACAATCATGTTTTTTTCTGACTGATACCACGTTCATACCAGTCTGTTAAATATACACCAATCGGCCGCTTCCGTTGTGATACAATACAACACCTCTGCCATAAATTCCACTTTTACAAAACGTACTAACCTCTCTGATACTGTCACCACAAACTGAAACATTCTAAGCTTCTTTGGTTTTGGTTATTTGGTTTCTTATTGATAAGAAACTAAATAAGCACATTTCTAAAAATCTAATATAAAATTGAATGAGACTGAGGAAATATAATTTCTGGCTGCAACATAATGATCACCAGAGGTCAGGGTTGACTTGTGCTGGACAAAATGTCTCTCTAGTGTTCTAAAGAAGGTTGCTCTCATGGCATCATGTATGGACGCCTGTCTTCAGTTAAGTTACACTCCTTCCACAATCCTATACTATAACACTGAAACAATAACATGATGTTAGTAACATTACAATCCTCTGACTGGTTGGAGATCTGTCTTTGACTTTTCCCTGACAGTTTGCTCTCAGTGTTCCAGGACAGGCTGCACTACATACTCAGCACTATATGTACCATAGTTATCCTTTTTTTGTCTGTCCAACATGACATTTTGTGTCTTATGCTTTGTTTTGTTTTTTAATTTAAAAAAGAGAGGCCTGAGGGCAGCGGTCCAAGTAAGGACCAGCACAGTCCTTCAGATCCACAGCTATGAATGAGGGGGAAGGGGTCCTGTGTGTTGGGTTTGCTTGTACCTGAGCAAAAGGTGTCCAGCATCAGGCGCTCGTGTCCACTTAAAATCCTTTTCCAGTGGTCCAGGAGTTGCTGTGTTACTCTACTGGACCACCAGCTTAGCAGAGTCCTGCAGCTGGGGCCCAGCCAGCTCCACCACCTGGCCCAGGGTAGTGACCCCTGCATCCTGGAGCCGAGCAGACAGAGAGGGGCCCCCCCAGCCCGGACAGTCAAGAATTGTCCCGTGGAGGACTGGCTCCTGCAACAGCCAGTGCAGAGACACCGCCTGCTTCTGCCTCTCCTTTTTCACTAAGCTCCATACAGTAAAAACACTTTTATAAAAACTAGGCAGAGATGAACTGTTAAAACGAGTGCTGTCCATTAAAAACAAATTAAAATCCATACCCAGGCTGTTAGAACGCTTCAAGATGCAGCAGGCTAGAGTCCTCCACAGAGTGTCCTCTGGTCCATTCAGCAATCTCTGCAAAAACTGTAAACAAGCGCAGCACCCTGCTTGCCAAATGGACCAGGCCCTGCCCCCTCTTCTTTTGGAAGGAAGAGACACTCTGCAGACCCAATGCCTCCCGCCCCAAATAAAATCAACTAAAAACCTTTGTACCTGGGAGACGAGAAAGGCTGGAGGATCCACGCAAGCTAACCTGTGCCACAGGAGGACGAGACCAGGTTATTGGCTATCAGGACCTTGCCTCTGTACGACATTTTTGGGAGCAGCCACTTCCACTTGTTAAGTCGGCTTTTCACTATTTCCAGAACGTTGTCCCAGTTTTTCTTTGTGCTGATCTCGTCCCCAGGAAGACCCCAAGTATCTCAGCCCACCTTTTTTCCAGGTAAGTTCAGCGGGTAGGGTGAGCTGACCCCCAATCCTCTCCCCCACCATCACAGCCTCGCTTTTTTCCCTGTTGACCTTTGCAGAAGATATAAAACCAAATAAATTAACAGTGTCAATTAAAACATCAATGTCCTTCTGTGAATTAACAAACACAACAAGATCATCAGCATGAGCAGACATTTTAAAAGACACCGGACAACTGGGGAAGGACACACCTGTCAATTTCTGCCTTAGTTGATGAAGCAGAGGCTCGATGGGTAAAGAATACAACATGCCAGAGAGAGAGCAGCCCTGCCTCACCCCCCTTTCAATGTTAAAGGTCGCACTCAGCCCATCATTAATTTTCACAACACTCGCAATGCCACTGTAGAGAGCCCTGATCTTGGCAATGAACCCAGGGTTGAAGCCAAACCCGGCTAAAGTCCGCCAAAGGTATTAGTGTTCAACCCGGTCAAACGCCTTTTCCTGATCTATTGAAATCAGACCTGTATCAAAACCCAATTCACTGGAAACTGCCAGAACATCGCGAATTAAAGTGACGTTGTCACTTATGAGCCAGCTAGGAACACAATAGGTCTGGTCAGGGTGGATGATGGATGGCCATCACCTCTCTCAATCTGAGGGCCAGAGCTTTGGAAAGGATTTTATAATCCGTGCACAGCAGCGACACTGGCCTCCAGTTCTTGATCAGCTGCAGGTCTCCCTTCTTGTGTAGCAGGGTGATGATGGCCCTCCTGCAGCTCAGAGGGAGCTGGCCTCTCTGGAGGCTGTCTGACACCACGTCAAACAGATCTTGTCCTATAATGGACCAAAATGACTTGTAAAAATCAACAGGAAGACCATCAATCCCTGGTGCTTTGCCACTCCATACTTATCATTGCTGTATGGCTCTTGCATGTTAAATCTGCCCCTAGCTCAGTTTGCGAGGTTACCTGAGAGACCTGCAAGAAACTGCTGTGCACATCTGGATTATCTGACCATTCACTCTTAAAGGTTTCTATAGAAACCGACAGCAACTTTCTGATCTCAGACAAGTCTGAGACCTCAGAGCCACTATCATCGTAAACAGTGAATGATCTTCCTTTGTCCATTTTTCTGCTCCAGCCCAAAGAAGAATGAGATGGGGCATCCTCTGATTTAAAAACCTGGACCTGACCAGAGCCCCTGTGCCGACACACCTAGCAGGTTGGCTATGGCTGACTTTGTGTTTGAGGAGTCTAAATGCCCTCGATTTCCAGAGGACTCTGCTAAAGACTGCAGTTCTCAAACTCCAGATTTTTTTAAGATCATCATTTGTTGGGGCATAGACATTTAAAAACACAAGTTTAACATTTTCAAAAGTTGCATTCACTTTGAGTAAAACATCTGGAATGATTTCCTCAGTAACAAAAAAGCGAGTAAAAACTTCTTGAGAATAAAATTCCCACCCCTCTACAGCTGGACTTATGGCTTAAAATCACCTCCCGTTAAAAGCCTGCCTCCATTCACATTCATTATCCGAGTGCTGTGGGTCTCCTGTACAAACATGATGTCAGTTTTCTTTATCTCCATGAGCTTGAACAGAGCAGCTCTTTTAAAATCAGCTCTGGCTCCATTCACATTTAAAATGCTCAGATTAAAATCACACATGGATAAAGGGGAAAACAATACACCAAGTCAGGATAAAAGAGCAGATTTTAAAACTCGTCATCTTGACTGCTTATTTGACCTTTAACTTTGGCGATTTGTTTCTTGAAACGATAAATCTCTTGATCAGACAGTATATCGTCCGCCGTCCCAGACTTTCTAGTGAGAAGTTTAGCTGACCTCATAAACAGTTTCAAGTCGGGGAAATGATCCTCCATTACAATGAGCCTGTGCCCTTTGGTCCGCTCTAAAGCCTTTTTATTTCCATCGGTGTGTGGACTCTGTGACTCCTGGGACAGGACAAAGTCACTGTCTCCATCCTGGCTGAGCTTCACTCCTCTCCTCACTTTGGTGTTGCTACTCCCCGACCTGGTGCCTTTTCTTTTCTGTGACACTTTCAAGTCATCATCACTCAACATCTCCTCGTCCAACCCTGTCACTTGACCACTGTTTCCATTTTCGACCCCACCACCGTGCTCCCGACCTGTCTCAGTCCCTGTCATTTCAACACATGTGAGGTGTTTCCCGCGGGTCTCTTACCTCCAGGCCTGTATCCTCCTGCGACCGGAGAGGATCCGGACCAGCAGCCACCAAAGCCCCTCCAGCAGAGCCCTCCGACCGAGCGACCGCAGCCTCGGACCGTGCCGCCTGCGGCGGCTCCCCGCCTTCAGCAGCCTCGGACGGCGGCCTGCGGTGGTTCCCCATCAGCAGCAACCTCAGCCCGCGCCAGCGCTCTTGCTCCCTGCCTGCGGTAGCAGCCGCCGGCGATCACCCCGCTCCTCACGGACAGGATCGGATCAAGTGACCCTCCACACCACAGCCAAAACATTTCATCATCTCTGTAGTTGCAAAGACCATGTAGTTATACCCCTCGACTTTAAAAGAGAAGGACAGGTTGAGATCACTGGTGGGATCTTTCAAGATCATGTATACTTGTCTCACGGTGACTGACTACGTGTTTTAACTTAAGCCCAGTGACACCATCTGCATATGAGAAACTATCTGGCGTATCGTGACAGTTCTCTGATCAGATTCTCGTTTTTTATAAACGGAGGAGCGTTGGAAATGATGACTTTGGCTGCCGGGTTAACGAAGGGGAGAACAGTGAAGGTGTCCTGTATGACCACACGCCTCTCTCGACCACCTCGCTCACCTTAGCCGTAGCATCCAAAAACAAAACAATAGCACCATTCATCCTCGAGGCCGAATTTACGGACTCGTACCCCACCGCCTCACCCACAGCCAGCCCGGCCTCCTCCACACTGCGGCACTCACGCACCACCAGCGGCGTGACGACGAGTTCGACGCTCGAAGTCAGCCGCTGCAGCCCCAGACACCGGCATGGTGCTGAGTCAGCACAAAACACAAACTCTCTCTCACCCACACGCACACACACCAAACTACACTATTTTAACAAACAACACAAGACAAACAGAAAACACATAAAACGAAAAGTAAGCGAACAGAAGTTTCTCACAAAAACCTCACACAGCTTCAGTCTTCTCACTCTCTCCTCCACACACACTCCTCCATGAAGAAGAAGAAGAAGGGATACCTTATTAATCCCTCAAGAGGGAATTCTTTTTCACTCACTTTTTTTACATGCATTTTAACTCTGAAACACAACCAACACACAACTGAAGTCTGGCAGCCCTAGAATGCTACGTGAAAAGTTTTGAAAGTTGGCACAGTCATTTAGGACAGTCCCATGGTCAACCTCAGAAATTTTCATGCCCATACATTGAACTCTCTAGCGCCACCAACATGTCAAAGTCTGATTCATTCAGCTTCATAACTTTGGACTTCACAAATCAGGTACCATTGGAATCCTTGGATCACGACGAGTTCAACGCTCGGCACTTGGCAGCAAGGTGCCGAACAGGAAGTGAGGTCATATCTCGGCAACTGTTGTTGTGACTTCAAACTTCTAACACAGACGCATGACTGCTTCCCTGAGAGGCCCAAGAATTTTGGTGACCTTTGACCTTTGGGGGGGGCTATAATTCGCAAAATTACATTTTGACTCATATCTTCATATTTCTTTGGACTTTAACCTTAATTCCTGTCTTGACTGATACACTCAGACATCCCACTACATTTGCTAAAGAACTGTGTAATACATGCATAAAAATTTGGCGGCCATTTTGAATTTAGTGAAAAACACGCTTATGATTACAGAGGGCACGCACTTTGTCCGATTTACATGAAACTTGATGGATATGGTCTTCAGACCACGGCTGGCTCGTGGTTTAAGTTTCATGTCTGAACTCCAAACTCTTTTGCCGTAACAGCCAATCCAAATCAAAACATGAAGTAGGCCAATATCTCTGTGATGCATTGATGTATCGACACAAAACTTGGTGTATGGACTCATGACACCTTCCTGAGCAGGCATTGGCTTGCCTGCTATGCTGTTATGCTGCAAGGCCCCCCATTGCTGCTTGCAGCTATATTTATTATTATTATTACATATCCAATTAATTTAAAAGTTGAAAGCTGCTCTTGATCTTGTGTTTTACCCACTCTATTGTCTCTGTGTTGCAGGGCCCAGGCTATCGCCATTGGCCAGGCGTTAGTGGACGGTCGCTGGCTGGACTGTGTCACTCACCATGACCAGCTGTTCAGGGATGAGTATGCTCTCTACCGCCCCCTCCAGGTAACAGTCCATATTTGATTAGTAAATACTGCTTGTGCTGGAAAAGAGTTCATGAAACGATGCACTCCAAATTGTTGAGACATCACGTGTTGATATTGATTGATTCATAAGGGTCTTCTGATAACACTAGAGGACATATCTCTAGCGGCTGAGGGGAAATGTGCTGATGATGTCTCTCTGTCTGGTCTCTAGAGTACAGAGTTCTCAGAAACGCCGTCTCCGGACAGCGATAGCGTCAACTCCCTGGAGGGACATTCGGAGCCATCCTGGTTCAAGGACATCAAGTTTGATGACAGCGACACAGAACAGCTCGCAGATGAGACAGAGTACACCACGCCCAGTATGTATTGCATGTCTAATGCTTTGAGGAAAACCTTTTTGTTTGTGTCACACCTGCAGCCATACCTTGTTGTCTTAGATCTTTGATTTGGTGAGTTTGGTGCCGCTTCCTGACCCGTCTCTCTGTCCAGACTCTGCTGGGCCCAGCAAGAGGACATCAGTCAGCAGTTTCCAGTCAGTAGTGGACAGTGACTCAGCTGCCTCCATCAACCTCAACATGGAGCAAAACAATGTGAATTTCCACATTAAGAAACAGTCCAAGTATCCACACGTGCCTCCAACCGCTGAGCAGAAATGTAAATATTATTTTTCCATACAGTTTGTTGGTGATTCTGGTTATTACTTCTAAAAAGTTTCACAGCAGTTGGTCAGCAGAGATTCTTAAAAGGAAAACTACGCTTTTTAGTATGTTTGGGTTTTATTTTATGTCTCCAACCATTGATTGTATCAGTGATATTACTGAATGTCACTAAATTAAAGGTCCGGTGTCTTGGTTTGAGTGGCATCTAGCAGTATAACTGCTGATTGCAACCACCCTTTCTCACCCTCTTCCTAGCATGAAGGAGAAAGGATGTTGGCTGCGAAACATGTGAAAAACTTTTAAGCATTCAGTTTGTCCAGCCTGGTTTACTGTAGAAACATGGTGGACCCGTGGCATCTGTAGGTTCATTCTAAGGTAACAAAAACAAAATGATTCTTATTTTAAAGTGATTAAACACTAATGAAAACATAGATATAAATTTTATATTCTGTAAATAAAGCCCCCAAAATCTAACACACTGGACCTTTAATAGCTGAGACCACAGAACGAGGCAAATTGTTAAAAATGGATCTAACAAGTGAACACAAACAGTTGGTTGTACAGTGAACAGCATAATTATTGCAATTATCTTTCTGTTCTAAACATTCAATGTTGCAATCTGTGATACAAAGTTCTCATAACTAAAGACACAGTGGACTAACTTCCTCTTTCTCCTCCTGTTAGCTGAGTTTCTTGTGTCTGAGGATGGAGGACAGAACATTGTCATAAGTGATGCCTTCATCAAGGGTAAGAGCTTTTCTTTGATTTAATCAGACAGCATACTGAATTTTCTAACTACAGCTAAGCTAACCTGCTCTCTCCTCCTGACCTGATGTTCCTGCAGAGTCTCTGTTTAACCGTCGCGTGGAGGAGAAGGCTAAAGAGATGCTGTTTACTCCGCTGGGTTGGCACCACAGCTCTCTGGACCAGCTCAGAGAGGAGAACGGGGAGAAGAAAGCCATGGAGAGGCTGCTGTGAGTGGAGAAACCGCTGTTTGTGTCCAGTTTGTACATTTATACATAATAGTAGCAGTTAGGGATGAAAATTGGTCAGATTTCATTGATACCAACGCAGTAATCATGTGAGTGTCAAATACATACAGTTCCTGGAAATGAAGTCCATGTTGTGCAGACAGATGTTTCAGCATATTGCTGATGTTTCCATCCTGACTTGAAATTATCGTTTAGTACAACAAGTACCGTCGACATCTTTCTTTGGACAGTTTCTTCCTCTTCACCATGACTTGGAACCAGTTCTCCCATTCGTATTAGCAGTCCACTAGAACTGCAAGTAATGGTCATCTCAACATTTGCTTTTTTTGTATTTGTATTTAGTGTTGCTGATTCATTTTGTGTTGATGGACTGATTAGTCAACTCGCACTTACCTTCCTTTAGATCAGGGGTCGGCAAATAAGTTTGGACCCGGGCCAATTTTTTTTCTGACAATTCCATCGCGGGCCATGACCATGCTTTCCTACTGGAAAAAAATTATATTAAAAAAAAAACGTTATTTAACTTTAAAAATGCATTTAATTTAATTTAAAACATTAATTTGCTTCTATGTGCTGTTATTACGCCCACTGCTGCATCTCATGGCGTCTGTCATGAAACAGGCAACCTGCCGTTTCATGACACGCAGGTGTCAATTAGCGTTCCAACCTGTGTGTCAAGTAAAGAGGCTGCAAGGATGTTCTGGCTGCTGTTTTGTCACGTTACTTATCAGCTACTTTTCAATAAATGTTGTGAAAACTGTGGAATTGTTGTATTTTTGACAGAAAACATGAGGTTTAAAAGATATATTTAAAAATATATATATTTTAAAATAAATCAACGTCATCTAGCGGGCCAGATATAATCGATGGCGGGCCAATTTTGGCCCGCGGGCCGCTAATTGCCAACCCCTGCTTTAGATGAACACACTGATGTTTGCGAGGACAGGATAAAGCATTATGTGAAATATCTCAAGTTGATTTATGTCATTTTAAGTGATTAGCACTTTGAATAATGTAGTCTCTGTAGAGCCAAATTGTCCCAAACCTATGGTCAGGACCCAAAATGTGTTGCACATTTGGTATGACCATATTAAAAGGGAAGAGCACCTGGTGTGTTTTGTTTTTTGTTTGTTTTTTGTTTTTTTTTGGGGGGAGGTGCTCAATAATTTTAAAATTAAACAAACTGGTCAGACGTCTCCAAACAAAGCATTTTCCATGAAGTAAAGGAAAGTGAGTCAGTCATGTGTTTATTTGTTTCATGTGTCTGTTGGTGACTCGTGTTGTTAGCTTCTTTATCACTCTTGTGGAGAAATTGCTGAAGTCAAAGTCAATGGTTGAGGTCAGGAAGGAAGAAAGTGTTCAGGAGCCTCTGATGTCTTATGCTGTATAATTTATTGATGCTTGATAAAGGAGAATTAGAGACACTCTCAAAGTACATCAGAAGGTTTAAACCCGACTTTAAACCCAAGATAACACACAAATACTACACGCCCAGAATTAGCCAAAGAGAATGTCTTTACCCATGGAGGAGTTATTGTCAGCATATTCTAGTCTGGAGACACAGATGTCTGTTTACGCAGATTGGAAGGCAGCAACAAGCCTCTTCGACCCTGGCCACCACAGTGTTCAGATAGACTGGCACCTAGTCAAAGACAAACAACTAATACTGCTGAGGACCTCAAGGCCCACACGTGACCTTGTGTAACCTAAGGATAGAAAATTCCATAACAATCAGTGGTTCAAGAGGGTCCAGCAGCTATAGAGCAACTAACTCAACTAAACTAAACTAACTAAAACTTGAGAAATGTTTTTGTGAAATTTCTGCACAGGAGCGACTGGTTGAGTCATGCCAAAGTTTTTTTTTTAATTATTTAACCATGTGCTGCTCTACCTCTTTCAGCTCGGCCAACCACAGCCACATGATGGCGCTGCTGCAGCAGCTGCTCTACAGTGAGTCTCTGTCTCTGTCCTGGCGGGATATCATCGTCCCTGTGGTACGTCAGGTGGTACAGACAGTACGGCCTGACGTCCGCAACTGCGATGACGACATGGACATCCGGCAGCTGGTCCACATCAAGAAGGTCAGACACCATCTCATCAACTCAGTCAAACTGTAGTCATATATCACTCTTTGGAAATGATTCACATTATTTAACTGTGCACAGGCAACAGAAAGTTAGCTGACTAGCTGAACTGGTGAACTGAATCTCCGTTTCTGCCTCAGATTTCTGGAGGAAGAAAGTTTGACTCGACCGTGGTGAACGGCTTTGTATGCACCAAGAGCATCGCCCACAAGAAGGTAGGTTCTTCTGTCATGCACAGATCCAACTTTCTGATCCGTTTTCTGTCCAGAAATGAAAAGAATGAGTAGATTACTAATGAACTGATACGTGTCTGACCTGTAATCAGATGAACCCGTACATCAAGAACCCCAAAATTCTGCTGCTGAAGTGCTCCATAGAATATCTGTACAGGAGGAGACCAAGTTTACCTGCATCGACCCCATTGTGCTACAGGTCAGTAAGTCTCTTAACTACAGTGAACACTAACGACAGAGGAAACAACCTGTATGGCCTGGTTTGCATCTGCTCTAGATTCTGAAACTAAGTAAAGACCTTTCTTCTTTCTTCCCTCTCAGGAACGAGAGTTTTTGAAGAACTATGTGCAGCGCATTGTAGACGTCCGTCCAAACCTGGTATTAGTGGAGAAGACAGTGTCTCGTATTGCTCAGGACATGCTGCTAGAGCACGGCATCACGCTGGTCATTAACGTCAAACCGGTCAGTATAGTATGAGTGCTACATAACTCTTATAATTAGCCAGTTATTGCATAAAACATAACAGTTATTATTCAGACATCCATGAGGGTCTGTGGCTCTGCAAGGGGTCCTGAAAAGTTATTTCATTTAAATGAATCGTGATATTTGTATAAATTATCTATAGTTTTTGATTTTATATAAAGGTTTTTTGAAATTGTTCGTGGATCACGTTCTAATCTAACTAATCTATAAATCTTCGCTCTCACCTGTCAAGCATGGGTACCACTGGTATTCAGTGTTGAGATGATAAACATATTTTTAATACATGTCTAACACGTTTTTCTTGCATTGTTTTTTCACATAACTAAGACTATACATGTGTAAAAAATAAAAATAGTGACAGGACATACATGAACGGGTCTATTCTCTAAGACTAGCTGAAAAACAACATCATCTTGTTTTTGTTTTATGTCATGAAACAGCCTACAGATAACACACCAATGTTCACCAAAAAACAATACAAAAACACACGTTCAAAACGACATCAGGCTCTGACATGCAGAAACTAAAACCATAAAACTAATCCTAAACAGCATTTCAAAGAAGTAAAATTAAAGAATGACACACTGAATGTTAAAGGTCCAGTGTGTCTCTCTTTACAGGATGTGGCAGAAATAAAATATATTATTTGTGTATAATCACCAGAAAATAAGAATCGTTTTTGCTACTTTAGAATGAGTCAGTCCACAGACGTTGCAGGTCCTCTTCCAGAGTCTGCCATGTTTCTACGGTAGCCCAGAACAGACAAACTAAGCCGGGCTCCAGACAGGGCCTTTTGTGTTTTTCACGTATTTCGCAGGTACCGTAGTTTCTCCTTCATGCCAGGAAGGAAAGGGTGAAGCAGCGTGGTTGCAATCAGCAACTTACCGCTAGATGCCACTAAATCCAGTGGAGCTTTAAAATTACATAATGTATTAACATTACTTAATTTCTGTAGAGGTCTTGCCCATGTTGCCTTCACCACTGTTCATTTATTTTTTATTTTTCTTCTTCGTTCCTCCAGCAAGTGTTGGACAGGGTGAGTCGTATGACCCAGGGAGACCTGGTGATGTCCATGGACCAGCTCCTCACCAAACCTCGTCTGGGAACGTGCCACAAGTTCTACATGCAGCCCTTCACCCTGGCTAACAGTAAGAAGTCGACCTCCACTCTCCACACACACTGTCACTAAACTGCAGAGGAAATCCTGATTTTTGTCTGTCCTTCCAGATGAAGTGAAGACTCTGATGTTCTTTGAGGGCTGTCCTCCTCATCTTGGATGCTCCATCAAGCTGCGCGGCGCTTCAGAGTACGAGCTGGCCAGGGTGAAGGAGATCATTATGCTGATGGTGTGTGTGGCCTACCACTCCCAGCTGGAGATCTCGTTCCTCATGGATGAGTTCGCCATGCCGCCCAGCTTATCCCAAAGCACCTCGTTTCCCTGCTTGCTGGAGGGTGCCTCTGCAGAGGAGGAGGCAGACGGAGAGAAGAGAGGGAGAGAGACAAATGGAGAGAGCCAGGAGAAAACTGCAGGGGCTGAAGACTCTGCACTGGGAGGACAGCCTGAGGAGGAATGGCTTTCCTCTGAGTCTTCATCCAAAAATGGAGATACAGACACTCTCCAAGACAAACAGAACCCAAAATTGCCCTCCTCAATTGAGGAGGAGTCTGGTATCACAGACACAAGCACCTCCTCGTCTTTTCTCAGCCCCCCTGCACCATCACTCTCTGTCTGTCCTCCATTCCTTATGGAAGAAGACCAGGAGATGGACTCAGACACTCTCATCAGGGCATCTGAGGGGGAGACCAGGGAAGAGGGAAGCTTAGTGAAGGAAGAGTCGCTTGTCATGGAGGATGGGGAAGGTTCAGAGACGCCTACTCCCAGGTTGTTCCGAGACCCTCTGCAGGATGATACGGGGATGTTTGTGGCCGAGCAGGTGACTTCATCTGACGACCACCTGAAGTCTATCTCTGCTGTCTTCAAGCAGGAGCTGAAGGACATCATCCTGTGCATTTCCCCGTTCATCACATTTAAGAAACCATTCCTTCTCACGCCTGCTGGCATGCACTGCCCCAGTAGGGACTATTTCCCTGAACAGGTACTTATTATTATTGTTGTTGTTGCTGTTGTTGTTGTCGTCGTCGTCTACCGTGCTCAGCTGTGTTTCCCCTGTCCTGTAGGTCTACCTATCCCCTCTTCTCAACAAGGACTTTAAGGAACTGGACGGGCGCAGAAAGCGGCAGCTCCTTAAAGACTCTGCCCCCTCCTCTCTGTCCAGTGGACAGATCAATGGCGGCCCCCAACCCAAGCCCATCGATGTCCTGCCCTCCCACAGTCTCACCAGCACTCGCATTGTGGAGCAGCTGAGCAGCAGCCATGATCTGGCCAAGATGCTGGCAGACTACAGAGCAACGGGAGGTCGTATCCGGCAGAGGGAAGCCAGTCAAACCACCGACCCTTTCAGTACCGCCAGTACTGCAGCTCCCGCGAGGCCGGTGGACGCTACGATCAAGCCAGTGAAGACAGACAGCGAAGAGGAGAAGCCAAGCAACAAGAATGACATGAGCTGGGCCCCCAAGGTGACCACTGTTGAGACAATCATGGATGTCTGTCGCACAACTTCTACGTTATTTTTGACCTGTTTGTGTTTGTTTCTCTCAGCTGGATTGTCTGAACCCTGTCAACCACCAGAGACTGTGTGTGCTCTTCAGCAGTTCATCAGCTGAGTCCAACAACGCGCCCAACCCCTGCGTCAGCCCATGGTGAACTGTTCAAACCGATTAATGCAAAATCACACACCTTGCTTGAATGAATTTGTAGTCATCGCCTTTGTTGTCAACAGGATTGTCACGATGGAGTTCTACGGCAAGAATGACCTTTCCCTCGGTGTATTCTTGGAGCGATACTGTTTCAGGTAAGAGGAAATAATAGAACTACTTTTTAATGAGACATTTGAACATTTTGATGTAATATTCTTTGACACACATTCTAAGTTTAGCAGTAAGTAAGCATGTGTGTTCTCTCCAGGCCCTCTTACCAGTGCCCCAGCATGTTCTGTGAGACTCCCATGGTGCACCACATCCGTCGGTTCGTGCACGGCAGCGGCTGTGTGCAGATCGTGTTAAAGGAGCTAGACTCCCCTGTGCCCGGTTATCAGCACACAATTCTCAACTACTCCTGGTGCCGTATCTGCAAACAGGTCAGTAATAATTAATATGACGTATTGCATTAAAAAACACACGCCACATCTACCAAATGTAATGTTTGTTTGAGTTTGAGTTTTAGATCAGACACGTTACCATACCAAACAGTCAAAATGTACCTTTTAATGTAGGGAACAAATCTGAGAACACATTTGTGACTGTTTGTGGTACTTACAACTCTTTAGAATAGAAACGCAGCTCTGGTGGTACTTTGGTGGTTGTATTACATTTGATTCATAGTCTTAAAGTTTTATAGATATTCAGTAAGTGGTGGATTTCTTCCGGGTCCCTGCTGCTTTCACACCAAACCTGTTGTTTGTTGTCTCAAAGAAAACGGATGAAGTGTGATGAAATGTTTTGTGATTGTGGAAGTGTGATTTTTAACAATAATTCAAGACAGAACCACTTTTAAGTCCATGTGCTGATTGTGAACTGTTCAGGCAGTGATCTTATAATAAGCCATTTGTAAGAGCGATGTATACAAGTCTTTTGGCAACCATGGTAATAAGTGCGCACGTCAGGACATGAATGCGGGAATTTTCAATGTTCAGTTAGACAGTCAAAAGTGCGCTGCTTATATCTGACTCCATTATATTTCGATTCGGCGCTTCATTGAGTCCAACAGGTCGCTCAAAAATGTTTGACATAGAAGTCCTGCAGTAGTCTCACCCCCATACTGCCGTGCAAGCTGTACTCCTCGAGCTGCTGATGAATGATACTATTGGTGCTCATGATCAGTTATTTCCTCTTGAGCTCTCTGTCTCCAAAGAATGACGAACAAGGTCACATAACCGCTGTGAACCAATCCTCGAGTTACACATCAGTCCCATTTGTAAAAAGTCCCGTCCACTTGGTCCAGACAGGTGTGAAAGCTTTCTGATACTCCTTTCAGCATAGCAAGAAATGAATCACATTCATTCTGACCATACTACATTTGTTATTTAAATTCCAGCTGAATGATGAATCACTCTGATTATCAGGCTACACTAACTGCCGTTACACTCAATACCTGCCTTGTTTTTAAGGTGACGCCGGTGGTGCCTCTGTCCAATGACTCGTGGTCCATGTCTTTTGCCAAATACCTGGAGCTTCGTTTCTACGGCCACCAGTACACGAGGAGGGCTAATGCAGAGCCCTGCGGACACTCCATCCACAAAGACTACCACCAGTACTTCTCGTACAACCAGATGGTGGCTTCCTTCAGGTTGGTCAGCTGTCACTGTGTCCTCTCTGTCCTTCATTCACAACTGAGTTAGACGAAGGATGCGTTTAGGATGAAAGAATAAACATTTTAGAACATTTATACGGAGAGAATCTTCCCATAGATACACGCGTACTGTTAGTGTAAAAACAGTAAAAGCACTCGTTCAGGACCTGGAAACCTCAAAGTAGTCTTGACACAGTTTTCCCTCTCTCTGCTCCTCAGCTACACTTCTGTAAGGATGTTGGAGATTTGTCTTCCTCGTCCCAAGATCTTCATCAGGAACCTGGGGCCTGCTAAAACCAGCCTGCAGCAGGACCTGAAAGACTTCTCTCAAAAGTAAAGTTATACATTTGATCAGGCTCATCAGCCTGCATGCACGTCAAACACACGGAACAACAGCAGAGGATAATGAATTTTGACCCGCAGTAAAAGATAGAAGATATGAGCTGTACTATCACAGAGACAATGACATAAGTGTGAATGTGCTCAGGGAACCTTGGCAATATGTTGAGCAGCTTCATAATACTTTATACTTTACTTACTAAATTGTCAGAAGTTGTCTATTGGAGTTTTCCATGTCTGTGGTCTAATTTTGTCAGATCAAAGATTTACATTCAGTTCAGTGACATAAAACAGGAAAGAATTGGCACCCAATTCTCCTTTTGGGCGGCCAAACCTCAAGGCGCTAATCATCCCCTCCTATGACACATCCCAGGACAACTGGGACCCTCTCAAGCAAACTCTGAGCACCACAATTTGGAATCAGCTCTAGCATAAGACACACTGCGTAAAGTTCTTCATGCCAAATCTATTCGTCTGACCACTTGGGACACGTCCACCTTTTGCGTCTGTCTCTGAGAGCCAGTAGACGGTGCCAAAGCAGATGGCCCAGTGGGCCAGATTTTAACGTGTCCTCGGTGTTGCTTAAGGCGTAGGTTGGTATTGGACTCGCTGTCTTGGCGGCATTATTGATCATGCCATGTTTGGCATGTCCTGCTCGTTGTTGAATTGGTCTTGCTCCGGACTTTAGTGTTGGACCATTACATGGATGGTCTAAGATGGTCTCGCTGAGTTGCCTTTCCATTCGCAGGCCAAAGTTTAAAACAGTTGTGGTCCTTGGACCAAAGATGGCCTGCCAAACAGTGAGGTTGGAAAAAAAAATAGAAAGTAATAAAGCAAATCAGAATATAAATCACTGGTTATGCTGTTTTGTTTTTTGTGCTCGCTAAATATATAGAATCCATAATTATTCATTATTTAATGTACATGTCATTTTGTTCTTAGTTCTTAGAAATTGCAGCATTTTACATCTAATTAAAACATCAGTGTTATACAATAGGAATTCGCTCTTACAGTACGTTTCAGTTCATGCAGACTCTTTGGAAAGTTTGGGCACTCCTGTTTTAGAGATTATGAATTGAGAATTTCAAGCAAGAACTAACAATGTTAGAAAGAAAGAAAGACAGAAAGAAAGAAAGAAAGAAAGAAAGAAATACAACAAGTAAATACAGTGATTAAAACATCGTAGGAAAGAACCGAGCAGTCACTAGATTTTGATCTGAAGAAGAGATTTGAATGCTCTGCAGTCTGGAATAGTTTGGGGTCCATGGGTAGTTCAGCCTGCTCCAAAGGCTAACTTCATTCACTGTTTTTGTGTCTTTGCATATCCCCTGACCATGCCCACTGTTCCCTCTGCTCTCTCCTCAGAGTGACTCAGGTGTACCTGGCCATAGATGACCGCCTCACCTCCCTCAAGACCGACACCTTCAGTAAGACGCGAGAGGAAAAGATGGAGGACCTCTTTGCTCAGAAAGACGTAGGATTTTCCCACAGTTTGTGCGTGTGTCTCGTCTCTGCGTACAGTGCTACTCGAGGCTTATAACAGCGATTCTGTGTGTTTAGATGGAAGAGGCAGAGCTGCGGAACTGGATTGAAAAGCTTCAGGCGCGACTACAGGCCTGCTGTCTGGATTCTCCTCAGCAGCTGCAGATAGTTCTGGAGTCTCTGGTGATGAAGAAACAGAGTCTGTGTGAGATGTTACAGTACTGGAATGGAAGGTCAGAATCACCAAGACTTCTTCAAATGTCATTTACTGGTATTCAGCATCATGACTTTAATTGGAATGAACTTATTGGCAGGAACCTTCCATGTACAGGGCATTGTTGAATCTGTTTTTGAATATATTAGAAGTGCACCTCTCTGTTAGACTTGCTGATCTATTGTCTGTCTCCCTCCCAGGCTTCAGGACTTGTTCCAGCAGGAGAAAGGCAGGAAGCGTCTGTCTGTCCCTCCCAGCCCGGGCAGGCACAGACAGACCAACGCTGATGACAGCAAGGTAACATTATTTACTGTGTGTACTGAGTCTCATGTGACAGACCATTTTCCTTTTCTATTGCGTCTCTGTAGTCATGGAGAGTTCTATACAGTATGTCTGGATTATCTCTAGAGAGAGACAGTTTCTTGATCATTTATACCCTGAATCAGCTTTTACATGTGTGGACGTGCAGGACAGACAGGAAGTGAGCTTTGCAATGGAAGAAGAGAGAATTCCATGTAGTGATGCATCATTACATCACATTTTCCACCTCTTCTAACAGACCAGTTCATTCAGGTTTCATTATCTTTGTCATTTCTTTTTCTCTTGCTTTCACAGAGCACACTGGACTCCTCCCCCCGTAACCCCTCTCCTGTGGTCCAGAATGGTGAGAAAGGTGAGCTGGCTGTTCCTGCTTTGTTGTTCCTGAGCGAAGCCGATTGTTGGTCCTCACTGATGAGTTGACGTGTTTTCACTGACAGAGGACCGTCACCTCAGCACGCTGCCTTCAGGCTCCTCCTCCCTGCTGCCGTCACCAGGAGACGCCGGAGCTGAACCGATCACGCCTGTTCCCTCCTTCATCGAGCAGGACTCTGTCAGCATCCCAGAAGGTACACACCAACACACACTCACAGTCACTTACAGTATCTCTGCAGTCCGATGCCTGCTGTTTTGAATTGTGTGTTTGCCTGTTGTCAGATGTGTTTGATGGACACTTGCTGGGCTCCACTGACAGCCAGGTGAAGGAGAAGTCCACCATGAAAGCCATCCTCGCCAACTTCCTCCCCGGCAACAGCTACAACCCCATCCTGTTCCCGTTGTAAAAAAAAAAAAAAAACTGAAGGAACTAGAGTTGACTCGGAGCGCTTTGTTCACTTCTGTTCACTTTTTCTCTGACCAGATTTTGGCTGATTAATCAAATTAGTATATGACGAATGGCAAAGTGGTGTTCATACTCACAGTAGTGTGAAACAAACGAGGATAGTTTCAATACTGAAACGTAGGTATTGAAAATACGACGATAGCTATAAAAGCACCGCTGTCATTTTGGACATATTTGTTCAGGGCTGCAAGACAACAGTTGATTAATCAGTTAATTGTCGACCAATTAATTCTTTTTTTCTGGTTTCTTTAGTGACAGTTAACTGAATGTCTTGTTGTGAACAAATCAAGATATTTGAGGATGTCATCTCGAGCTTTGGGAAACACTGATCAACATTTTCTCTTTTCAACGAATCAAGAAAATGATCGACAGATTCATGAGGATGAAAATAATTGTTAGTTGCCATCTGAGGGTCGGTGTTGATAAAAATGATACTTTGTTGTTGTCTTACTTTAAATGAGACATCGTCTGATGCACACAGACAGTTTCTTTTGTTTGATATCTCACACCTCTACATTCTTTTTTAATTTAACGTTCTCAAATGTGAAATGTTGCCTGCAAACACACTTCAGCTAAATATAACTGTTAGATTATGAAGTATCTGGTTGAAGACAGTAAAAAGCTTCCTGTGCTGCTTGTAAGCACTCTACTGTGCTCATAACTCTTTCTGTCTTTAATGGTTTGTCTGTGTTGACAGTGACCCGGACAAGCACTACCTGATGGACGAACACGAGCGGGTTCCCATCGCAGTGTGTGAGAGAGAGCCGAGCTCCATCATAGCCTTCGCTCTCAGGTGACTGAAACTGCCTGCTCTGTCTGTCTCAGCTCAGCGCTTCAGTAAATTAAAGAAAATCCTCATAATGTTGATTTCTAAATGTTGCATTAAGTACAAAAACGTGACGTTGTTGTTATTTGTGGCCTTCCAGCTGCAAGAAGTATAAAACAGCACTGGATGATCTGTCCAAGGCATCAAACGCAGGCGGGGATGAAACTCCACAGAGCATCAGGTACGCACGATTAAAATGTCGACCCGCTCTACCTCCTGAGCCACAGCCGCCCACAACTGAAATCATTTCTGCTATGTAAAAGTTAGATTTTTTGTCTTCAGTTCAGGGGAGAGCCGGGCTAAGAGCAGCCCTGCCAGGCCCAGTGAGTCGGCCTCCTCCCAGCTGAGCCGCAGCAGCATGGAGGCTGATCCCCTCAGTAAGTGTCCAGCTCCACTGCTCGAATAACAACATCATTCGTGGAACATTTCAAAGATTTTGATGGTATATTAGAGGTGACATGCTTCACTTTTCTTAATGTTTTGTGCAGAGGATGCAGACCTGACAGATAAACAGAAGAAACAGACCCTGAATCCACACATTGAGCTACGTGAGTATTCATACTTTTAACATTTATGTACCACCAGAGACTCTTTGACCTGTCACACTTATGACTTTATGAAGCTGGAATGAGCTCTCCTCAGTGTCATCCCTGAATGCAGTAAATGTATCAAAGCTATGCCAACATTAACCCCGTCTGCTGTTGAATTTGTAGAATTCTCGGATGCCAACGCCAAGTTTTACTGTCGGATCTACTACGCCGAGGAGTTCCATAAAATGCGCGAGGAGATCATGGAGAGCCCGGAGGAGGATTTCGTCCGCTCGCTGTCCCACTGCGTTAACTGGCAGGCCCGTGGCGGGAAATCTGGAGCCGTTTTCTACGCAACAGAAGGTTGGATCTAAGATCTCACAGAGAAATGTCACTGCTGCTGCTGCAGACAATACAGATGTTAGAGTGAAACAGCAGTCAGAGCGTCTTTAGCTTCATGTGACAGATAAATGAAACGTGGGGAGAGGGACTCAGATTTTATTGACACCCAAACAGATGATGATATTACTCGACTAGCCATTACCCCAAAACGAATCTGTATAAACAGATATGTGTATGAATACAGAGTCTGTAAGCAAGTAAGAGTTTGACAACGATTTTACTTTTTATTTATCAGAATTCATTCAGATATCGTTTAACAAGTGAACGGTAAAATATTTTTTTCAACAGCACACTGTGTTAGGACAAAGAAAACGTCCTGCCTCAGTAATAATGTGTTCATCCATAACAACCTGTTGATTCATCTCCTCCTCTGCGTCCTGTCAGATGACCGGTTCATCCTGAAGCAGATGCCCAGACTGGAGGTCCAGTCCTTCCTGGACTTTGCTCCAAACTACTTCACCTACATCACTGGAGCTGTGCAGCAGAAAGTACGCATCATAGCGCAACGTCTCTGTCTGGAGTTGAATGTCTGAGTTGAAATGAAATAACGACCTGTTTTGTACCACAGCGGCCGACGGCGCTGGCAAAGATCCTGGGTGTTTACAGGATCGGTTACAAGAACTCGCAGAACAACACAGAGAAGAAACTGGACCTGCTCGTGATGGAGAATCTTTTCTATGGTCGCAAGATGGCTCAGGTAAGACTCACAGCCAGGACGGCGTACGAGAAACTTAAAGGTCAGTGTGTCAGATTTAGAGGGCTCCATACAGAATATGGCAGAAGTCATCAGTGTATAGTCACCTGAAAATAAGAATCATTATGTTGATGTTTCCTCAGAGGATCTGAAGTTGAATCACACTTGCAGCAGCATCTCAAGCTGTGACTTCTCCTCCGCAGGTGTTTGACCTCAAAGGCTCCCTGAGAAACCGTAACGTGAAGACCGACTCAGGTAAAGAAAGCTGCGAGGTGGTTCTGCTGGACGAGAACCTCCTGAAGCTGATCCACGACAACCCGCTGTACATCCGCTCCCACTGCAAGGCCATCCTGAGAGCTGCCATACACAGCGACGCCTACTTCCTCTCCAGCCACCTCATCATCGACTACTCCCTGCTGGTGGGGCGGGACGATGCCACTGATCAGCTGGTGGTCGGGATTATAGGTGAGGAGACGTCATGTGCCATAATGTTTGTCGTCCAGATCTTCGCCTAACTGCTGGGATTTTTTTTCAGTAATACATTTCATATACTGCACGACCTCTCAGCACCCACCCTGCCCCCCCGCTGTTTGTTTTTCATGTTCAAACTCTTTCCTGCAGATTATATCAGGACATTTACCTGGGACAAGAGACTGGAAATGGTTGTCAAATCCACTGGAATCCTGGGAGGGCAAGGTAGGTCTAGATGTGTTCTCCACATCCTGTTTACAGCTTTACAGCAGCATGCTCATATACATATACTACATATATAAACAAATAAGATGCAGATGTAAAGAGGTGGTCTCTTATAAAGCACACAGAAGATAATAAATAATAAAGAACAATAAAAACTGGAATTTAAAACAGATTATAGTGTAAAATATATGTAAGTGAATGTAGCTGAAACTTTTATCCAGAGTGACTTACAAAAGGGAAACAGTCGGGAAACAGGTACAGAGCAACAAGGACATGTTAGTGCAGCAATAAGTTCTAGAATCAAGGTCCAGTTGTAGAGGCGGATAGATTTATCATGTCCAGTTGTTGGTAGTGTTGGAGAGGAGGTCCTCTCTGAAGAGCTGGAGGTCTTTAAAGGTAGAGAGGGACGCCACTGATCTAGTAGGAACTGGTAGCACGTTCCACCAACGAGGGACAGCAAACGAGAAGAGTCTGGATTGTCCTGAGTATACGGGCAGAGCCAGGCGTTGTTCATTGGATGTGGGCTGCTACAGGTAGCCAGTGAAGCTCGATGAGCAGCGGGGTAACATGTGACCTTTTGGGTTGATTTAAAACGAGGCACTGAAGGGGTTTCACTGATAACACAACAATAAGCACAATAAAAATATGTATTGACGATAAAGTTAGATATAACAGGAATATAACAAGGAAATCTGAAAATGAATAAATAAATCTCAGATTGTGATGTTGATTCACTGATTCCTCAAACATGGTAACAACATGGTAGTTACACAGCAATAAAGTGTACTGTCAGGGAGGACAGGAAGTGAATATGATATGAATATGTTCCATACAAGGTCACCTGATGACAAATGAAGCGCCTCCAAAAGCTTCAGTAAACATTTGTTTTAGAAACTCTAACCTAGTCCCACTTAGTTCATCAGAAAGCGTCACAGTCAGTACATGTCATGTCTCGGTTAGTCTGGTGAGTGTTTGTGCATCTCCGTTGTTTAAGTACAAAAAAATTGTATTGGATATTTAAACTCTCCATCAGCCTTCAAAGACCACAATGCACTGCCAGTACAGTACACCTGCTGACATCTTGTGCTGATTCATGACTCTGGTCTCTGTGGATGTCATTTCCTGTCTCTAACTCCTGCTGTGTCATGTGATTCAGGGAAGATGCCCACTGTGGTCTCTCCGGAGCTGTACAGAGCTCGTTTCTGCGAGGCCATGGACAAATACTTCCTGATGGTACCTGACCACTGGACTGGCCTGGGCATCAACTGCTGAGCGGTGCACGCATGTCCACGTGCAGTAACAGAACAGAAACTCGCACAGGCGCTCCCTCTCTGATTCTCTATGCACAAAAACCAGTTCCCTGGACCGAGGCCTCAGTACTGTATGTGAGCGCTGAGAGCCACAAGCACACTGGACTGTAAATGTTTGAGTGTCGTGCAGACTGAAGCCTGACCAGTATACAGCACAGTATCATTCCACAGGAGCAGAGCCGCTCTGCCACTGCGCCATTATCGAGACTCTTTAGGTCTGTTTTTATCACTGGGTCGTACTGCAGTATTATCACGTTCTAATTTATCCCTCTGATGTGTTTCATGGAGGGTTCATTATTTTATTAGTGCCATGACGAGGACCCACTGAAACATTCAGTCTTGTGCATTTATGTAATTTAAAGTTTGTAAATGTACAGAGATTATGTAACTATTAAAAGATTATTAACACTGATTGACCACTATTTTCTCTCATGTGAAACAATCACTAAACAAACAAGATTAATGGTCGTTTGAATGATGTGACGGTGTTTTAGGTTTGTTCGTTTTAAAAGTTAGCTACCACAAAGGTTTACCTGTTTTGGGGGATACTTATACACAAACTGTAAATCTGAACATTCAACTCTACTCACACTTATTACGCTCTGTTTGAAATAACTGACCCCAACAGTTGAGGAAATGTAGTTTACTCTTGTGATTAAAATGAATAAAAACACAAATAACGCTAATTAAAATCCTTGTAAAATAAAATTAGCCTTGGAAATATTTAAAATGAATTATTCATACAAATACAGACAATTTAGAGTCACCAGTTAACCTGTTAAGGTTCATGTCTTTGGACTGTGGGAGGGGAGAACATGCAAACTCCACACAGAAAGGCTCCAGCTGGGGTTCAAACCAGGACTTCATGATGTGGACAGAGACATGACTCTAAATGAACGATAATGTTGCTCTGTAAATGTTGGATATGTAAATGTAAATAAGATACATTTAATATTTCAGTTTTTGTTTTAATATTTGTGCCAGATGGCGCATCTCAAAAAGGGTTTATCCTCGAGTTCAAGTTTGATTCATCAGATCACCTCATAAACTGAGGTCAATGTTTCACAGCCTGCTTCTGCAACTGTGAAACAATCAGTTCATACATGGATTTATCAAGCAAAAAAAGAATTTGTTGTTTATAGTCTCTCGGATATGTGGATTTGCTGATTGGTTTATTTTTCATTTTAAAACCTGAACTGGTTTTTATATATTTGATCATTTGATTTTTTCTGATCCAGCTGAAAGGTGAAAAAACAGCACAGCAATACTTTCAAACAGATTTTTTTTTTAATTGTACAATTTATATAAAACAAAGGGTAGCTGACAAACAGCCCTCAGCATGTCGTACTGCATCAGGAACTGGTATGAAAATCATCAGACACATGACGATAGCGATTGTCAGGACTGGTGAAGATCATTTTCTGGTAGAAGAATAATACTGGCAGACACATTCAGTCTCTCAGCAGACCTTCAGCTCAGGGACACAAAAAAAGACTGTGCTTGTTGTTAACGTGTGCTTATCAGACACCAGAGTCGTCTCCATTTTAGTCAAACTGCAGCTAACAGGGTTCAACTTCAAATCGATCCATGAACACACACACACACACACACACACACACCTTTTTAAAGACAGCTCAGATAAAACACTTTGTTTCTGATTCAACCGTTTAGGAAGTAGACGTCAACCCGCGCTCAAAGTCCTCTGTGATGGAGGTTTACGTCAGCATTATATAGAAAAGTTCAATTTCATATCAGTACCTAAGCTAACACACTCTCACACACACACAGCCAACTTAAAGGATCAGTCTGGAGAGAGTCATTTTTCCATCAGACAATACAAACCGCATGAAAAGACCAAAATCAACAAATCCTGATAGAACGTACTCCTCTCTGCTGCAGAGCTCAGTTTGTTGTCACACTGTAATTTAGATTGATCACACACACTGGTGGTGCACGCACTCACTAGAGCACCAAATGTGGATTAAGCCACTGCTGAAAATAGTCCCAACAAATGCCATTTTACTCCAGTTTGAGTAACATTTGCTACAAACTACATCGCTCAGCTGTTTTTCTAAAAACATATAATAAATAAAACCATCAAATGTAAAGATCTGTGTCTTCACTGGCTGGGGAAGCAACGAGAGGCCGACTAACACTGCAGGTTTTGGTCTTTTCAAGTGATTTGTTGACAGTAAAAATAAGAATATCACCAGCCTTCAAGGAGAGGAAACGGAGCGAGAAACCATTTCACTAAAAACCAGAAGGGTCCCTCACGCAGAGCAAAATCCTCTCAAACTTTGTCATTCGATGCAACATCCACAATATGCTTGACATATTAAAGGATCAGTTCACCCAAACTGCAGAAAAACATTTGGTTTCTCGTGGCAGCTGCTCGTGCAGATAGTTTAGATTAGCCCAGAAACAACGTCCTGATTCCTCTGGATGCTCCACAGACCGGACTGAAAACAGATTTCACTGGAGCCATTAAAGAAAACAAGAAGAACCTCTTGATTATTAAACCATTAATAATTAAATTAACAAAAAAAAAGTCTAAAAACATTTAGTTTTAAAATCACAGAACGTTAAAGAAACCAAGAGATATTGAAAAGTGGAAACCAGTGAATATTAGTATTTTTATTTAAAGGTCCAATGTATAAGATTTAGGAAGATCTCTTCCTAATTTGAATATAATATTATGAAAGGGGGGAGTGAGGCAGGCAGTACTCAGTTGGTTGCGATCAGTAACCTCACCACTAGATGGCACTGAATCCTACACACTGGACCTTTAAATAAAAATGTTCTGATTGGCTAATCAGCTGTCCACGAATACATACATAAACCGAAATACTTCCAAGAGACGTGTTCGCAGAAAGCTCCGTGGATTATCCTGAATAACGTTATCACTTTGAGGTCCATTTAGTAGCTGTTCTGCAGCTTTCAGTCACATCACATGAGCTACTTTAGCAGATTTTTCCCCAACCATCATGAAACTGGAGATTTTTAAAGTCTCGTTTAGTTTTAGACTTCTCGTCAAAGTCTCAAAAGTTCTTCCGTAGCTGCGGTTGACAGAACACAGTCACTGTGCGTCCATTTAGTCGCTCTTGTGGAGCTTTTGATCGTTTCTTGAAATGTCATTTACATCACGGTTTCCTGCGTCCAGACTGATTCATCGGACCCTGACACAGCTGCACAGCCTCATACCACTCAGGTTCAGCGACCCAGAGAAAATGATTTTCTGATTTTTGATGAACTGATCCTTTGATTATTAGAATATTAGAATCTACCAACAGAAGATTTGTTGTAAAAGAGAACAAAACTGAACGGACATCAAGGCACTGGACACGTTTGAGACAATGGCACATAGCTGGTAGGTAGACAGACGGGGGAGGAAAGGGAGGAGAGGAAAGTGGTCAAGGCCCTGTGTTACTTTACATTAAGTGCTGGCAGTATTTGTACCATCATGTAATAGATAATAAATACCACAATGAAATGAGGAGGCCCAAAGAGCTTCTCATCACTTCAGAAAATTTGGAGATTTGCACAATGAGACGTTTGGAGCCACCCAGGTGTGAAAGAGGTCTCACCTGGCCTCGTTGGCTGTCCTGGTCTACAGAGAGTAACCATGGACTTACAGACAGGGATGAACATGGAGGTTAAACAGTGCAGGAGGCCCTTTAAGGCCGGAGGATCAAATGCATAAATCTTAAGTCAGAACCTCAGTCTGAATTCACACCTGCACAAACCCTGTGTTCATCAGTGGGTACGTCCCAATTCTCTCATTTGATTAGTTCCTCTGTCCTCAGGTCAACTCGAGGTATCATCACGGAGGTCACTCCAACTTACCAAGGATACACGAGAACAGCCTTCAGGAAGTCACCTAGCTTTGTTACCGGGACAAACAGTAGAACCTGGGTGTGATAGAACTCCTATGACGGGATGGTTCTGATAGCCGGTTCCATTTTGGATCATGATCCTGGATTCATGAGGATTCAACACTAACACATCGCATATATAATCCCTCATCGTTTTTTATCTCTCCTAACTTTCTCGTTAACAAAGAGTGGCTGGAAACATCAACATCAGGTCTAGATAATTAATGTTAATTTGCCAAAAATTAAGATCACTAATCACAAAGACTTTTCTTCTCATGATCTCTACTCATGAATCATTGTAGGGTTGGATTGTGTCTTTCCTCGCTCCATCTTTTGTCCTGCATGTCTCCTCCCGTGAGCGAGGGAAACGTGGATCCAATGAAGGGAAGTGAGACGTACCCAGTGAGTCACATCGTCTTTCCTGTTCAATATTTAAACATCTTATTGAAGGCTGCGAAAGCTGCTTCACATTCCAGCCACAGTTCATCATCAAAACCTAAAAAGCAAAGATCCAAATTTGTGCTTCAGTTGTCAACAGATGAACAGAAAAGGAGCTCTACGTACCTCTGCTTCTCTTCTTGTTAATTATTTACGCGTGGAAGTCAAATATTTGGTACAACAACAAGCAAAACTCATAAAAAGGTTAAAATGACACTTAGCTTTCTTAATGGTCTACTTCATTTTGTACAAACAGTTAAAAATGGCTTCTTCTTTTTCTTTAAGACAAGACGAGTCTCGGCGGCGAGCTGCTATGCCATGCAGAGACTAAAAGTACCGAGGTCGGTTTGGATTTAAGCACCCGTGAGTAGAAAGAACAAACCGTGGTGTAAGTTAACACAAGCATGCAGACCAGAGCCGTTCAGCCACAGCTTCATGAAGCGACCGAGTCGGCTGCAGTAGTCAGTCCGGGGCAGTGCAGCTGCTCCGCTCACCAATTCTGGAAAAGGACACTAAAAAAAGAGCTGCAGGGCCTCCAGCCGGGCTGTACTAGATCCCCACTGCAAACATCCCTTCTTCTACCCTTCTTCCTCAAGAGTGCACGTTACAGACTCAAACACTGCATCATTCCTGTGGGGTGGAGGGGGGTGGGGTAAAAAGTCGAGGTGCACAGTTCGAGGTAGGAGGGTAGAGGGTCGCTTTAGAGGGGTCAGAAGGTTTCCGAGTCCTCCGAGTCGTTCTCGGTGGTTCCTTCGCTGGAGGGTCCGGAGGGGTTTCTGGGGCTGCGCGGCCCCCGCGGGCCGATGCCTGGGCCTTTACCCCCCTGGTGGGGCAGCTGCCTCAGCAGGGAGCCTGGGGAGGGAGCCCCGGAGCTGCAAGGGGAGCAGAAAGGCATCATGGTAGCCAGTATGAGAGCCAGACAGTCAGCCACCTCTCTGCTAGGAGCGCAAGCCAGAGCAGGGGTCAGACCTGAGGTAGAGAGACAGAGAGCAGGGGGGAAAAAAACAGACAGAGAGAGAGAGAGAGAGAGAGAGGAGGGGGAGGAAGGGACGGGAACAAAAGGGAGAAAGGAGGAGGAGAGCGAGACATGGATGTGGAGGAAGCGGGGAAGGCGAAGCAGAAACAGGAGCAGAGGACAAAGGAGGGATGGAGCAGCATTCCATTAGTGTTCAGCCAGCTGACAGTATGCAAACACAGATATGAAGGAGGGGGCACACAGAGCACGAGGGGGGACAACCACAGCTGAGGCCATCACTACAGAACAAATACATCCAAGAAAAACAAAGGATGACGCGTGGAAAGCAAACAGGCAGCATGTACAGTTTAAATCAGGGTTCCCACAGTCAGCAAGACCAATCAGAGACCTGCCTGACTGATTAAAGACTACAAGAGTTTAAAATGAAGTGCAGTTAGAAAGAAGTGACCTCTGCAGTCTCATCTCTGCTGAGGCTACATTAGCAGCTACTAGCCAATGACAGTATAAAGAATGGACAGCGTGCGTGACGTCACCAACAGGTTTCTGAAGAAGTTCAGAGGGTGCTGGCTCTGGCTGCCCAACTAATCTAAATATAATTTAAAAATCGCCAAAGACGTGGATCATCGGCGGAGCTGAGGCGGGCCGAATGACATGATGCACAAACAAGCCATCTGTAACAGCATCCACCTGTCAATCAAAGCAGCCATGCTGTTAATTACTGCATAGCTTTAAGCCCTAATATAATCTGAACAGGTGAGTTGTATATAAATTCACCCTCAGTACAGTTGTCATGAACGGGGAAATTAGCTATAGAGACCAAAACTGTTTTTTGTACCAGGCTGTAAACATGTTTATTTCTGCTGTGAAGTTGGACATTTTAACCTGGGGACTTATGGAGCCAGCCTCAAGTGGACGAGAAGAGGAAGTGCAGTCTCACCTCGAGACTCACCATTTATGTGATAAATGAGAAAAACCTGAAGTGTCTCGTTTGTCAATGAATCCCTGCCTAAACATCTTTTTTAAACTCCCTGATATTCCTCAAACACGAGCAGTGGGAACCCATTCTAAAGACATTCATTTGCAGCACGCATGGAAAATAATATCACAACAGTTCAATTAGTCAATGAGCCCATGCTGGAACTTTTCATGCTGAACAACGACCACAGCATGCAGCTAGGACCTGTTCCAGAGCAGCTTCACCCTACCGTTCTCATCCACCTTCTGAACGTTAGCTCCTCGGGACAGCAGCTCCTGCACCGCCTGCTTCAGACCACTTCGAGCCGCCAGGTGGAGAGGACTGTCAAAAACAGACAGAAGAGTGAACATCTACTCCACCACCTCCACCTGTTGAGCTGACACTAATCACTTTTCTTTTCTCTCTCAAAGATGATGTTGTGATGATGTGTTTTTTTTGTGTGCCTTAAATCTCACATTTTCTGTGGAGAGAGTGAAACATATAATCATACAGTAATTTCTCCACATGGATCACGTCCAGTGCCTCAGATGAGAGTGACATCGAACAGTTCTCTCAGTTTGGACGGAGGTTTTAGACACTCACGTTTGCAGCGCTGCATTTGTGGCATTTATGAGCGCGGTGTCAGACAGCTTCTCCAGGATCAGCAACACGCAGTCTTCCTTCCCCTGGAAACAATCACACAAGCATCACACAAGCATCACACAAGCATCACAGACTTCAAGGGTTATTCATATTTTTATCTTCACGAGGTATCGTAGTGATGAACCTGCAGGGATTAGGATTCAGGCCAACAACAAAGACGATGGAGGATGGAGCCCCCATGTGGACACTTACATTACTGCAGGATAGATGCAGGGCGGTGTTGCCGTCTTTGTCAGTCAGACAAAGGTTGGCGTTGGTGCTGGTCAACAGCAACTCTGGAGCACAAGACAGAATCAGAGCCATGTCCACACACACACACACACAAACACATAAATGTTCACAACACACACACACACACACACACACGGCTGGATTGAAGCCATAAACTAAATAAAACGTCTCTTTACCGAGGACTCCGACTCTGCCCTTCTCGGCTGCCATCATCAGTGATGTGCGGCCTGATTGGTCCACAGCATCGACAGGTGCATCGTGGGACAGCAGCAGCTGGACACAGTCGACGTGACCCGAGAACGCGGCGGCATGAAGAGGAGTCCTGAAGGAGAGAGGAGAAAGGGGCGAGGCGAGGGGTTGAAATGGAGAATACATAGAGATATAGAAAATACACACACACACACCTCTTACCTGTCTTTAGCATCCTTGCAGCTGGTGATGTCTGACCCCATGGCCTCCAGCAGCAGCGATGCACAGGGCTCGTGATCGTTCACTCTGTTGGTTTCCACACAAACACACAGAAACGTCATGATGACAATGAGTCACAGACATGAGGATGATTCCAGGACGAACATTTTCAGCCCGTGAAACGCAGATTTTCGAGGTCGGTTTGTACGGGTCAGTGCGTGTGTGACTTACACTGCACAGTGCAGAGGGGTGAACGGGTTCCCATCAATACAGCGACAACCTTTCTGCTCCAGCAGAACCTCCACACACCCCTCATGACCTACACACACAAACACACACACAGAAATATAAAATCATGAGACGTGGATGAAAAGAATGATTCAAAACAGTGCAGACTCAGAGGGTGTCAGGCTGTGAGTAAAGTGCGATGCTGACCGTAGTAGCAGGCCCAGTGCAGCGGCGTGTACCCGCTGTGGTCTCTCAGCGGGGGCAGTGACGGCGGCTCGGAGCAGGCGATGCTCAGCAGCTCGCTCAGCCAGGAGGCGTGACCTCTGGCCGCCGCCAGGTGGATGGAGGTGCGACCTCGCGAGTCGCCCAGCAAAATCGAGGCTTCCTGCTCCAACAGACACTGGATACACTCCTCCTGACCACACAGCAGCTGGAGACAGAACATACAAAGTTTTAGATCAGAATCAAGCTGAATGACTTGAGCTCATTAAGCACAGGTTAAAGGTGTAGTTTACGTTATCATCACCTTTTTCTAAAGAACACAAAGTAAATAAGTGCTTGCTCATGGTTAGAATTCTTGGGTCTCTGTAAATAATGTTATGAACATCATCAAGAGTACGATGTAGACCTGCTCTATATGAAATGTGCCATTAGATGCTGAAAGGCTTTTCAGTGTGACGCTCACCCCGAGGTGCAGGGCAGTGAGGCCGTGCTTATTGGCCACGTTGACATTGGCTTCTCTCTCCAGCAGCAGTGACACGGCGTCGACGTGACCCCCCGCCACCGCCAGCATCAGAGGAGTCCTGCAGACGAGGACGAGGCAGAGAGACGTGCGTGAGACAAGACGAGACACACGGAGAGAAGAACAACGAACGGAGAAAAAAACCCAACAGGACGACTCACTGTCCCTGAGAGTCAGCAGCGTCTACGAGGTCTGCACTGTCTGATTCGTCCAGCAGGAGGCGCACACACGTCGTATGACCATTCATCACTGGAGGAAGCCAGAGAGAGAGAGAGAGAGGGAGAGAGAGGTGTTTATTAATAGTGAGTTACATGAAAACAGTTTACTTAGATTAGTTTGTGATGATTACAGTGTCACAGCAGGAAACAAGAACCACAATCCTCAAAAAGAGTGAGCAGTGCTCTGAAGAATTTATTTAATAACCTGTTCTAACACACTGACAGGAGCAGAGATCAATGACTCCAGAGCTGATGAGATCTGATGATTCTGATGATTCATCTGAACTGCCTCAGAGATTTGGCCCATGTGAGCAACAAACTATCACTCAGTCTGTCTGAAATCTAGTGAGGGGCCGACGATACCGAAGAACCGAGGCCTGACCGTTTCATCCTGTTCCACAAACACATGAACCCACAGCAGAGGTAGATATATGAATTCATATTTTGTGTCAACAACATTTTATTAGTTACTTTACTATAGTATTGCACAATAATGCGAATTTCCTGCAGCACTTCTGAACAAGAGCGTTACAGATTTAACAACAACATGCAGGACTTTTACTGCACACAAGGCTGAAACCCTAAAATCAGAGAGGTGTCCAGTGCTGGTCTAAGTTTTGAACCCACCAGATGTCACTGTGCCTGGTGAGTTTAAAGTCCCAAAGCTTACCTGAATATCTAAATATCCTCAGATGTGCTGAAACAGAAATACACCCCATGGCCAAAAGTATGTGGACGCCAAAATGTTCCACTACTATATGATTGTCAAGGCCATGTGCACTAATCCACTAATCTGCTGCTAGAACAGCAGGATTACGGAGGGCTAACACTGATGTTGGGTGATAAGGTGATGGATGGGGTTGAGGTCAGAGCTCTGTTCACGCCAGTCAACTTCTTCCACAGCTAACTGGGAAAACTATTTCTTATTGGCTGTGCCGTTTTTGCTTGGGGGAAGTTGTCATACAGGAACTGCTGACACAAAGCTGAAACCATTTTGTTGTATGTTCCATGAAAAACAGCCCCAGACCAGAAGTACACAGAAGGGTACAGATTGTAAAGCCCTCCGAGGCAAATGTATTTTGTGACTTTGGGCTATACAAATAAAATTTGATTTGATTTGATTTGATTTGATTTGATTTGATTTGAAGGGTCCACATACTTTTGGCCATATACATCTAGTAAATTGTTAGCAACAGGACACCTTAAACATAAAAAACATATGAACATTGTGAGCCTGACAATGAACCCACCTGCCAGGTGGACCGGGGTTCGTCCGTGCTGGGTGTCGGTGGTGCGTGGTGACGCCCCCTGGCCGAGGAGGGTGTGAACACAGTCAGTGTGGCCCCGGAGGGCGGCTAGGGCCAGTGGGGTCCTTCCCGCCTCGTCCCCTTGGTCCACCTCTGTCTCCCCTTGCAGCAGGACTTCCAGGGCCTGAGCATGGCCATGATATGCCTGACCAGAGAGAGACATCTTTTATTAGAGCGGTTCTGATCATGTGTTAGTATTAAAATGGATTTCAAGCGCTCTGATTAGCTAGTGTGCTATCTTTATAAATCGTTAGCTAGCTAGTTACATCTGATTGGTAATTTTCGCAAAATGCTAGTTAACTAGTTAGCTACTTTACCTCAAACAGCTAGCGTTTTGCTAACATTAGCTAAGATGTGACTATATGCAAATATGTTGCTTTTAATGACCAAGATTTGAGATCCCCAAAAGGGGCGGAGCATAAAAAAAGGTTCAATTGCTAGAAACACGGCACTGCTGATGGTTTATCTAAGATTTGTCCATTTTAGGCAACTTTGTTTGTCCTGGTGAAACTTATGACATTTTTTAAAAGAGAGAGACAAAATTTAAAGTGAAAGAATTTGACCTTTTTTTGTTAAATTAAAAGTTTTGTGGATATTTAAAATAAAAAAATGATTGCTTTGGTATTAGTACTATCTAAAAATACACAGATAATACAGTAATGTCTTTACTACCAAAAATATTCTTTATTACCAACATGACTTGTTGGTAATAAAGAGTGCGACAGACTCACAGCGAGGTGCAGCGGGCTCCTGGCGTTCGGAGATTCAGGGTCGTCTTGGTGACTGTCGTCTCTGTCAAGCAGCTGCACGTCACAACGACACACATCAACACATGTAACGTCCACATGTCCAAAACCAACATGTAACCTACTGACAGTCCAGCGTACACTATCAGACTGTATCAGACTCAAATGGTCAATGTTTTTCATGTTTTGTACATTTTTGATGAAGACACCAGAAACCTGGAATGTGGCTGCCTGGTGTGCAGTGAGAATATGATCAGCCAACAGATGTAGAAATGCCTGGAGTCACCATCCAGCAATAAAGCTATTTCCTCCATGTGTGTGTGTGTGTGTGTGTGTGTGTGTGTGTGTACTGACCAGTTCCAGACAGTGCCTGTGTCCGTAGGCTGCAGCGTAGTGGACAGGGCTGTAGCCCTGTTTGTCTTTCAGAGAGGCCGTCGCTCCGCTCTGAAGCAGGAACTCTAAACATCTGGAACACAAACACAACATTTTAGTTACCATTAAAGAACCAAACACACAACACAGCTAACACACACCAAAAGGGTTAATCACCTTGTTAGAGAGCAGCATGTTCTGCAATAAGTACTGTAACATTGAATAGTTGGACATGTGCATTCAAAAGTTTAGAGAAGGTCAAATGAAGTTCACCTGTAAAGGTTAGAGTGCATTTTATGCACCCAGAAATATATAGTTTCATATATTAAACAAGGTGCAGCTGGGCACTGTAGTTTTCAGCAAATGTTACTCAAAGAGGTGGCATCTGTATGGGACTATTTCCAGCTGTGGATTCATCCACATTTGATGCTCTCATGAGTGTTTCTTGCAGCACGATGGTTCCTTTCAAATGCATCGCAACTTTTAATCGCGCAATTTTCAAACGAGTAATTCAGCAAAAGAAAATGTGAGAATGTGTTTCCGTCCACTACAGTTCGGTGAATATCAGGAGATAGTTCAGGGGATAAGCAGCAGGTGGCACCAATTCTCTGGTCAGAAAACCAGAAGAGAGGTGTCATTGAGAGAGCGCCAGTGGGAGATGAACCAGTGAAAAACAAAGAGAAAACAGGATGTCAATCAGACACTAGTGTTTGTTTCATGTTTTGATGTGAGGAAGGGTACACCAGCTCATCAGTCATGTGACCTCAATGCTTGTAATGCCACAACTTATTTCAATTTTCTACGTGGATCGTTCATATGACTAAGGCTTATTTTATTAATCAAATAACTTTTAGTTAAAAATTCTTTTCCATGTTAATTCATTAAACAAAAACACTTCTGGCTGACATTGCTGAGAGCTGTCACTCTGTGCTGTTTGCCACAGTATTAATAATTCACTCTGTTAGATCCACTTTGCTGTGACACATACATAACATACAGCTGATATATCTGGCTCCAAAAAAGGAAAAGTGGTAGTTTGTTAGGAGAGGACGGAAAATCATGAGAGTCTAGACCCTTATCCCATCTCCATACTTGTTATATGCAGCATATGCTGTAAATGAATAGCATGTTGTTTTTTGCTGCCACCAATTAAATATAAAAATGTTAAATATTTTCATACAGATTTACGACTATTGAAAAACGTATTTAATAATGTTAAAAATGTATTCAAGGATCATGTTCACCCCTGGAAGCTGCCTCAGTCCACTTAAATCCACTCTCTGTCAGTGGGTCAGTTTTCTGCATTGCATTATGGGACTTTAATGAGGTCATCCACCATTTGATCATTTTATCTATAAACATGTGAGGAAAAACATCACATCGTCACATCTGAATCTGAAAGCAGCAGATGAAAATAAAAGATGAATAATAAATGATCAAATCTTCTGTCAGCTGATCAGTTAATTGACTTAAACTTAATCCATGATGTTACATCATTTTAATTGAATTTAACGTACAGAAAACATAAAGCTGTTTTTCTTCATGTGCACTCCGTTCGTGTGTTTAAGGTTATATATTTATATCTTTGTGTTGTTTTCAGTGTGAACATACAGCGCTGCTTCTTTCTCCCTCTCTGCCTGAACTCCTTCACTCTCTGGCTCCAGAGCAACACGACGCCTGTAGAAGGGAGACAACAGGAGGGAGGGAGGAGGGGGAGAGACAGGTGAGATAAAAGAGGACAAATCATTAACACACTCCGACGTCAGCCTCTGATAGCCACTAATGACAACAACTAAGCAGAGTACTATTAGATGCCTGGCTGTGCTCTGCCTCGTAAACTGCCGATCCTGGAGGCCATGCATGGCTATCACCTCGATACCACCTCCGGTTACCATGGAAACACAGAGGCGTGGACCGTCAGGTTTCTATAAGTAGTAACAGTAGACAGCTACACAGATTTTCAGCACAACACTCGAGAGGTGGTGTGAAGAGGAGCAGTTCCATCAGACACATTTCTACCTTCTCCCCTCGCCACTGAGAGGATTTAAAACACAGAACATAAGAGCTGTATCTGTGTGACCCCCTCACCTCCTGTCCAGGTCTGAAGCAGCTGCGTAGTGCAGGGCAGAGCGCCCCCACTGGTCAGTGGCGTTGATGGCGGTTCCACAAGCAACCAGAGTCTCCAGACACTGATAGTGACGGCTGGCAGCCGCGTAGTGGAGGGGAGTTCTGGGAAATAACAGGAGGAGAGAAAGTCAGACGAACACAAAGACACGTGTTCAAACACCAAGTACCAAACACTTCCACAATACCTAAACTCAGGACACCACAGGGACACCTGACCTCTGCACCCCTGTGTGACGGTTCCAGGGATAGAAGCCTGGATGGGGTGGAGGTCAGGTCTGTGCAGGTCGGTCAAGTTCTTCCACTACAAACTCAGAAAAGCTTTTCGTCATGCACGGGTGGTGTCGTGTTGAAGTAGAAGACTTCACATTGTTGTCTAAAGTATCATTGTGTGTGTTCACAATGACTGGAACTAAAAGGGCCAAGCCAGAACTATGCAGACCTAGCTCAGCAGCCGTGTCCTTGACCAAATGTTCATTCTGTTGTTGTGACTGTACTAAAGGTGAATTGGTCACGTCTGGCCAACTCCCAAACTATTATAAAGATCAATGTCAGCACTGAAACCAATTGATGGGAGATGTGCACCAACAGGCACATCCATACAAAGCAGCGGGTGGGTGTGCTGCGCTACAATCCAGTGTGTCAAGTCTATTGTTAATACTAATCCCATACAATCACACCCTGACCTACACACTCCTACACCCACACCTACACCCATTCACACACACAAATGAGGACTGCTTGTCTCCAAGTCCTCCTACACTTTGGATATTAAAACTATTTTCATCACCAATACATCTGTGTGTCTGACTTTAAAGTGTGAAACAAAGGAGGCCAGAACCTTTTACTTCATTTCAATAAGAACTGTTCTACAGTCTACCTCCTAGAGCGGGTCGTCCACTGATCAGATGATTGGTGGTTCGATCCCCTCCGGTCTGAAGTGTCCTTGGGAAAGATACTGAACCCCAAATTGCTCCTGAAGGCTGTGCCATCAGTGTGTGAATGTGTGTGAATGGTTAGCTCCTCAAACTGATGAGCAGTTGGCACCTTGCATGGCAGCCAATGACATCAGTGTATGAATGTGTGTGAATGGGTGAATGAGATACGTAGTGTAGCGCTTTGAGTGGTCAGAAGACTAGAAAGGCGTTATATAAGTACAGTCCATTCACCATAACTTGATCCCTCTTACTCGTGTTAAAACTACATTAGTGTGGTATAAAGCATTCATTAACTCTATATGCTGCTTATAGATGCTAAATAGGTGGGCATCAAGTAAAGAGTTTAAGTCAGAAAATACTGAAAAGAAAACTTGCAAAACAGATTTTCCAGACCACAAGATGAAGTCTTCAAATGACTGTCTGTCTGTTTATCCAACAATCCAAAACCAAAACATCTTTCCAAAAATACAGAAACCAGAGAAAACAACAACAAATCCTCAGGTCTGAGAATGATCTGCACATTTGCTGAACACGGACTTTTTTTTTATTATTATTTTGTCAGTTCATTGTTCAGTTGATGTATTATTCACCTCACATTTCAACACTGCTGACAATATAGTGTTACCTGGACAGCGATGTATTCTCTTACCTGCCACACTTATCCCTCCTGTTGTGGTCTCCTCCGCTGCTCAGCAGCAGCTTGACGCATTCCACATTACTGCACACAGAGAGGACAGTTACAGCAGGAAGACCACTGACACATAAACTACATTTGATCATTCATAAAGGAAATGACTCAATTTTGATAAACTGATGATTAAAAGAGAATTCTGCTTCACTACACAGGTTTGACCAGTTATAGCTGTCTGACTGTGCTCACTAGGTGGTTTGCAGAGATATGTGAATATGGCAACATTAAGAAGTCACATGGGGCAAGAAACACAAGCAGCCATGATCACAGTTTACAGACTTTACTAACTTCTTCCTTGCTGTAGTTGTGTGTCTGTTTTTTTTCTGTGTAGTGAGGAATTAAAACCAATAAACACTTCAGCTGAGCTTCCAAAGAAATATGTTTACATGATCTGAATTAACTGTTGACTTGTTCAGATGTGACTGACTGTTTGTTGTCCCAGCAGACTTTGTTGTTTAGTTCTCTGAATTCTCAAAGTGAGGACCGAGAGATGTCATAATGAACCAGCTTCATCCTCTCTCCTCTCTCCTCCTCTTTAAAGAGATCTATGTCCTCTAATGAACGCCGTGTCTCACCCTCCAGCAGCAGCAGCGTGCAGGCAGGTCCTCCCCAGACTGTCCGGAGTGTCTATCTGGAAGCCTGCAGACAGGACCGAGTCGTTACACATTATGCTAAACCTCCGACCTGATGAGGGCAGCGCAGGGAGACGGAGGAAGGCCAGACAACACGCAGCAGCCACCACAGAGAGAAGAGGAGGAAGAGTTGGAGAGAAAGACAGGTGTAAGTGCAATGGGTGGGGGGGAAACGGAAGGTTAGGTGAGAGTGCATGATGCTGGCCATGCATACACAGGAGAACACATAAAGGTCTGTAAGCTACGTTACACAGAGAGTAAGCTCGCACAGAGAGATCTACACAAGATATAGAAGACCAACAGAGGAGGGAGTCTGAGAGAGACGGTGCAGCAGGCAGATCACAGATTAAAGACGTTTGGACGACGAGCACAGGGTCTTTTCCAGGAACCCTTAAACATTTTTTCTCAAACTCTACACGTCATTCATCATCCTGCCCGGGTCATTTTGATGTGCAAGGCTGTGCAGATGGCAATGACAGCACAGAGACAAAAGATGTAAGATTGTTTAGAGATTAGAAGGCCACCTAAAAAAAACCCAGAGAAATGATTGGATAATAATTAAGATGTGGATCCTCAGAGCGATGACGAAAAAGATCATCTGCTTTCACCCAAAGCTTCATTCGATACAAATATCAGCACTTTGTCTGGTTACATTACTGGTTTTGTCACTCCTAGTATTGTTCTTTGACTTACATTTTTTGGGGGAAGTCAGGCTCTAATTTTTGGAACTACAGGAAGCATCTGTGTTGAACATTCAATATTTTGTCTTTGTACTGTGGTTAATTAAATAAAGGTCAAAAAGCGTCATAACTTTTTTGGAACAGGGTTTGTAGTTTGTCTATGGTTGAAATGAATAGATAAGATTATCAGTATTATTTCTTGTTGTCATAAATATTGTTATTGCAAAAACACCCTACAATACCATTTTTCATCCTACAACTGATCCAACGGTTGGAAAAACCTTTCAGCTGCAGGATCTTTGGTTGTGTTCCAGAACCAAAGATCCTACCCTAACAAATCATCCCGGCTCCTGAGGTAGGCCCAGGAACTATTAGCATGGAGCCGGCTGTACTGAAACACAACCGGCTGGGCAAACACGAGCCTTGAGGCTGCCACAACACATGTACAGCATTCGTTCATCCACATTGCAAATGAGAACCGGTGGTCACCAGAATTAGGACTAGAGATGGGGAGCTGACTAGATGATGCAGACCACAGAGCGGGCCAATGCACGAGACAGAGAAAGCACCTACTGTATCTGCTAATTGTTTCAATGTGGTTATGTGCTGAATCAGGAGATTAAGCAGAAAGCAGTCAGCAGATCCTCGACACTCTGCGTACGAGCACTCACTCTGTCTGTATACAAAACATCCATTCAAGCCCTCAGACTATACATCGACACGCCGTGCTACAGACTATACATCGACACGCCGTGCTATGCTCGCGTCTGATGTTCTTTTAAAAACATGAAAATGAATAAATAAAAAAGAAAAACATTTCTAATGAAGAACTGAACATGATCTCAACCTGGCTGTTTGTTGTTAGAAATTGTGTTCCTGCAGACGTTGAATGCGGATACAATGAATGTATTGTAACATGTACAGCTTCACAGGGGTGAATTACAAAGAACAACACTATGACTGCTGTCATCTCGTGTCGTGGCTTTTTAATCCTAATCTCCAGGGTTCTTCACACGCTGCATAAAAGAGACTTTTAGCTCCTAATTTAGCTCAGAATGCAACAAATACAAAAACTCTGGGCACTACTGCCCACAACAGTCCTCACTAGACACAACGCTGCAGCTGCACAGGGCTTCAAGCACATGTAAATGACTTCTTTGTTGTTCACTACAGCAACTCAGCAGGGCCACATGAAGAGCCCAGTTTCATCTTGCTCCATGCCTCCAGACACAAGTACCACAGTCTTGTTAAATCGCCAAAAGGAGTCTGGAACCAAAGAGGATTACTGTCCTTCCCCTGTCCCTACTTCAAATGTGTTTAATACACCAGTGTCTTCTGTGTTGGAAAACCAACAACATATATGAGAAAGACAAATGGCCTCAATGCCAGAAGCAACAAAGAAACTTTTCAGATGTAAATGAGATATTAAGGAGCAGCATCAACGCTCGAAGACAAGAATCCAACAGAATACAGTTTTGTCCAGAGGGAGAGTGGTCCCATCAGTGAGTAATTAGACTCAGTAAGGCCTTGTCTGTTTCTGGAACATTGTGACTTGAATTTGGCCAGAGCTGAATACGTGTGCTTGTCGAGGAATTCACCACTGGGAGCAAGAAAAACAAGCAGGCTCAACCCTCCATGAAAATCACACTCAAAGATGATGTTAAGGTAAAACAGACTCTGAATCAGCACATATCCGCAGTTCGGCTTTGACAAACAAAACTATTTTCTGGTTTCATTTACACCGCCGTGGTTCAGGTTTGGTTTGGTACACGCTAAAGATAATCTGTTGAACGTCTACAGACAAATGAAACAGTTGAATCAAACCTGCAGGCTGACTATCCAAATAAACTGTTACCCAATATTCACTTGGCAAATAATGATTCAAGCGCTCTCAGAAAATTCACCAAGTTAAAGTTTTTAAATTGCCGTAGACATACATTTGTGACAGCAGTGTGTTTATCAGCTGCTGCGAGCTACAAAGCTAGCTTACTGTAAGGCTAAGGACATCTGGAGATGTGGCTTTAAATAGTAAAAATGTATATACGGTGTCAAAATTGAGCGTCTCATTAAGCATCTGCAAAAATTTGAGTTAAAATAAATGTTCATAAATTCAGGTATATGCTATAGTATGCCACCAGACCAGACCAGACCGGACCGGACTCCTCCAGAGTTTGTCATTGTTGGAACAGTGGAAAGACTAACCAAGACAGTTTTGGTGAGTTTTATCTCGTTTCTGTCACGTTAATTAAGCTGATCTTAGTTTGATAAAAGGAGGAACTTGAATTCAGAAGGTGTATGGATGTATTTTGGATGTAAGAATATTTACTTTCTTGAGTTAAAAGTAGTGAAGTCATTTCTTTACCAATACTCTGGCACATGGCCAAGAATAGGACAGATGCCACCAAAAAATGCATGAATAAGAGTACTGTACTGAACAAAAACATCTTCATGATGGTTGGATCAGATCAGTGACTCTTGGTGTACTTGATAAACGGACAACCGATGAAGAAGTGAACATCACTCAAAGGTAAGGCAGGAGAGGTCAGTACTCTGAGATTCTGACTTGCCTTCAGTCACAGCAAACTTGAATCTGCTTTCTACTGGTTCAGGGTCAACATGGTGCGTTACCTGATGACAGCAGCTTCCTGCAGCAGTCAGAGTGAGCATTCAAGGCAGCCAGGTGGAGAGGGAACATGCCATGAACTCCTCGCCTGTGGAGAAAGGAAACAATAGTCTTTTTATGAGATATGTTGTCGTTGTAATAATTTAACATATATTTCTCAACAGCTGACAAACAAACCTTGTGCAGTCTGCTCCACTGGTGATGAGCGTGTTGATGAGGAGTTCATGACCATAGCGGGCAGCAATGTGCAGAGGGGTGTTTCCATCCTTGTCCACACTGTCGATCTCCCCACCTGAAATGAAACGTTCATTTAAAAAGGGAGAATATGCGACGAGTGGAACTTTAAGTTAGATATGAACAAGTCTCACCGTTCTGAATGAGGGTCTGGGAGCGAGTGAAGCGTCCATGAACTGCCGTCATGTGAAGAGGACTCTTCCCATCACGACTCTGAAGAAGGTGGAGGAGAAATAAAACAGCTTTAACAACAACAACCATTGTGAGAGTTAGAGGTCGTCAGACATCTCAGCTGTCGTCTTTTTTCTTTACATATTATTTCCTTTTCCTTTTGGGAAAACGGAGCCCCATATCACGCTCCGGCCGCCAATCAGACACTCAGATCGGCCAAACCTCCACAGACAGCCTGAAATGTCTCTGAAGCAGAGACTGTCCAGGTAGATTCACGGACTAAACTCTGATAATCTACCTGTGTGTGTTCTCACTTTGTTTATTTCATGTACCAGCTTCTAAATCTGAGTCAGACTGGCAATTTACGCCGCAAAATAATGACATGAAAAAGTTTAATTTGATTTGTGTCTGATGATTAGAGAGAGAGAGAGAGAGACAGACAGACAGACAGACAGACAGACAGACATAGAGTAACAACACAGAGAGCGAGCGCCGGCCTCGATAAAGCTGTTATTAATCAGAGAAATAAAAAGTTATTTCCTGATTGTTTCACAGTGGTTACATTCAGCAGGTATAGACACGCCCACGGCAACCCTTCTCTGTGGATTTGACTAACAAGAAAGCTCATACAAAAACTCACAATGCATCATTCCACGTCATTTGCCCCATTGTTCATATGAACATATTAATTAGTGCAGCTTTAAAAAGTCATGCCCACACAGGATGTTTTACTTATTCAGGCTAATTAGACCTCTGCTCAGACCTTTGCTTTCAGCTCATTGTTACTGTTTTGGCCACAGCAGGCAGCTGCTTTCAGTGAAAACACTCTAAAAACACACTGTACACGACCTGCTCAGCACCAAACAGCAGACAGACACGTTTAGATACTAGCTGCTGAACACAGTGGAACATTTAGCAGCTAAAGAGTCAGATATCTCCCTCAGAGGTAAAAGAGAGTAGACATTCCACCTACATTCATCAGGTGACCACAAACACGACTTCAAATGAATGATAGTGTTTGTGTAATGGGCAACTATTAGCGGACGTTTGTCATATCAACCTAAAAAGTGATGATATGTCAGTGCTGTGCTCATTTCTTGTTTTTGCTGCCCCCAGGTGGCCAAAGAATTTAGCTGTTGCAGATTTAAGTAGAATTTGACAAATTTGAAGGTTTATTGTAATAACTGACTCAATTATGGAAGTAAACAACCCACATGCCTCACTCTGGACCAGGTTGGACTACAGGTCGGACACCAGTCCTTTTGCTAAAAATGTGTCATGTATCATCTGTAAGCAGATGGAAGTGCTATGCTTATACTCAGCAGACGTACTTGCACGTTGACATCAGCCCCGTTGTTGACCAGGAACTCCAGACAGAGCGCTCCGTGTGTGGAGGCGGCGGCGAAGTGCAGTGGGGTGAAGCCCTTGTTGTTGGGCTGGCTGACGTTGGCACCATAATCGATCAGCTCACTGACGACGTTGTCCTGACCGTTAAAACAGGCCAGATGGAGCGCCGTGTTCCCAAACGCGTTGGACTCATCAATCTGTCGTCAGAGTCAAAACAAGACTGATATTATGACCGAGGAAGGTGTGTGTGTGTGTGTGTGTGTGTGTGTGTGGGTCAGTGTTATTAGAGATAATGAACATGTGTTAGTTCATGTGTGTGTGTGTGAGTACAGGAGTGCCATTGTGTTAGTTAAACTGGTAGCATGTGTTTAGTGTATGGGAGGTTTTCCTTGAGTGTGTCTTGAATGAGACTGAATCTGTGTGTGTGTGTGTGTGTGTGTGTGTGTGTGTGTCCTGACCTCCACAGACAGGTTGAGCAGGTGTTTGACCACGGCGATCTGTCCGCTGGAGGCCGCCGTGTGGAGGGGAGTGTATCCCCGTTTGTCCTTACAGCTGATCTCCGCCCCCTGACTCACCAGCAGACACACCACGTCCAAATGGCCTGCAGGGGGCGCACCAGAGTGCAATCATGGACAAAAACAAGAAATCGGCTGTCAGACCAGGTCATTTTACTGTAAGACAATTAACCCATGGCAACATGTCATTACAGTTTTACAGTCCAAGGTGACATCTCTGGTTTGGTTGTTTTGTCTGACCAAAAGCTCAAATAATCTGTATTGATAATAATGTAGACCAGCAAATCCTTACATATGATGATCTGAAAGCAGTGACTGTGTGGCATGTTTCGTGATAAATGACTCGTTTATTAATTAATAAATTATAAAAACTATTGCAGATTAAAAAAACAATCAACTGATCCATTAAAGGACATGTGCAAAACAGAACTACAATTAGTTTGTACGGCCTGTTTTAAGGCATATATTTGTACATATTACAGCAGCAGTAGCTTGTCTGTAGGGCCCTGGCTTGGAGAACCGGTGGGTGGCCGCTTCAAGTCCAGCTTGCACCGCAGGCTGGAGCTGGATAAGTGCCGGTTCACCTCCTGGGCAATACCGAATCCCTAACTGCCCCCAGGGCACTGTTACGTGACCGCACATCACTCTACCATCTCTCCACATTTACATGTCTGTAAGTCCTGTGTGTTCTCGTGTGTGTGCATGTGTGTGTGTGCGTATTTCAGGCCTATATGTCTGAAAACTGGGTGAAAAAAGAGATTCCCAATGAGCGAGGAAAGTCGTTTCTGTCGTGTTAACTTTGTAAAAGTCGCCCAGCGTTTCCTCCTGCGGCTCTCTCTCAACTTGCGGGAAACAGAAAGGCATCGTGCGATGTTTTTTAACAAACTCCATCTTTGTCTCACCCATGAAAGCCGCCCAGTGCAGCGCTCGACCGTCCTTCTTATCGAAGGCGTTGATGTTGGCTCCTTTAGCGAGGAGGAGGTTCACCATCTGACAGAGAGGGAAACACATGGAGGACAAGTTAGCGGCTGATATAGGAGGTATATTTGTGTTTGCATGTTTATATGTGTGTGTGCCAGTGTGTGTATGTGGGGTTGGGTTGGGGGTCTTAACATAACAGCATTGTAAAGCCATCTCATCACTTGGCTCAGCTGTTGCATAAACATTGTGCTGTGAGTGCTGTGCTGAAACAGAAGCCATCCATTCAGTTTGCTGCGCCGCCTCTCATTGTTAATTTTAGATTCAGCACATTTGTGAATGATTCCATCTATGACAAGGAGTGTTTCAATACGAACAACCCACTTAATAACCCCAGTGACAGCTGCACATGCCCACTTGTTTCCTTTAAAGAAGCTATTCAACCAGAATAGCACAGAGGATGGTTACATCACAGCCTGTTTATTGGTGAGCTCCACCAGAGTACTGTATCAGCAGAGTGGACGCAGCGCTGCATGCAGCATGTAAATCCTTCATTTTACTGACAAAACGTGTGTGATAGGCAAAAGGTCTGTGCAGTACATCAGTGTGGCCGTTGAGGGCGGCGTGATGCAGGGCGGTGCGTCCGCCGCGATCCGACACGTTGACGCTGCTCAGCAGGGGGATGATGACCTCGGCACATCGCAGCGCGTTATTGGCCGCAGCAACGTGCAGCGGCGTTTGCCAGTTCTTGTCCCGCGCGTTCACGTCGGCAGAGTGGCGGATCAGAACTCTCACCGCCTCCTGAGGAACAAACAGAGTGCTTTTATAGATAGATAACACACACACACACACACACACTCAGGATGTCAGGATGTGTGTGTGTGCGTAGCATACAGCTTCTGACCGTGACAATCACAGCTAATAAATAGAAGAGAAAATATAAAAACTCATCATCATATTAGGGCTGTACTGAAGCTGATCATATTTTGTCTGTCATCATATTTTATGATGTCATCTCCCCCAAAAACATTTAAAAATCCTCACTTTGAATACAGTGATTCATCAGATTAAACGAGTCTTTAATGAATGAACTCCTCAGCCAACATGAATACATTCAGGCAGCAGTCTATCCAATCAAAGCGGAAAATAATAATGAATCATAACAGTGTTAAGACCAAAACAGTTTCTTCTTATCGTGATTATAGAGATGTTATTCATGCCTCGTCGATACAGGTGCTGCCTCTCTTTGTGTCGCTTTTCAAAAGCTAAACCTGACAAATATGGACCCAAGCTGAATGTTTGCTTAGATAAAAACATGTTGAGAATTCTGGACTTTACAAATCCGACACTGGAATCTAATTCTACAAACAGTCTAATGTTAATGATGTCAATGCAGCCTAATGTTCATCTGAAGCTGTGCAGGTGTGATAAAACAGGTTTAACCTGAATGACAGTCAAAAAAGCTGCAGTCAGCTATGAATGAGCGATGAATGAAGCCTCGAACTATTCAGCACCGCCCGAATACTCTGTTTGAGTCTGTCTGTATCAACTCTGAGAAAGCTGTGATCATACTGATGAGAACACACACTTCAATTACTACTACTATTATTGTTCACAACATTATTTACACACAGTTTAATTTACTTTCTCTGGACAACATGTATGTGCACAGCTTTGGTCTTGGCTAAAACATGCAAATTACTGCTTTATGAATGAATGAATGAAGGAAGTCACACACATACTTGTAGCAGGTCCTGGATCTATAGAAACCCTTGACCACATCGCTAACATTCCTCCTGCAGCTATTCCAGCCATGCTGAATTACCTGTTTGAGTGCTGGGAGTGAGGCGGCTCCCTGACTGCTTTGCCCCACACCCACAAAGGTAAAGCAGACAACATGAATGTATGTGTGTGTGTGTGTGTGCGTGTGAGTGTCGGTGTGTTTTCATGTAAACAGGACGAGGTGTGGTTTAACTGCTGTGTCACCATGAGGATTTCTCACCAGTTGTTGTTTTGAGAAGAAGAAAGGATGGGACTCAGTAGGTGTGTGAGTGTGTGTGTTTGTGCTCACCTCGCTCCGAGATGCCACAGCGCGATGGAGAGGGGTGAGCCACATGTTATCTTTGGCGTTGACCCGGGCCCCTGCAAGGGTAGGAAGAGGAGGGATAAACATGGCACTGATGAGAAGTCAAGTTTACCAACCACAGTGGAAAGTCTCTCACAGCTACATGCATCAGAAGAACACACACAGACCTGCAGAGACCTTTGAAAGAACCTTTTCACGCCAAACCGAGTGAAAGGAGTCTTCCTTGAGGATCATTGTTCTGCAGGGTTCAGATTAATGTCTCTTTTGTCAGCTGCCTTTTCTTTACCTCCATCTCAACTCCCAACTTCAGGCTGATGTAACTCACTTACATAACTGTCTTCAAGGTATCAAACACTGATTGGCTTGAAATTTCCTTCACAAAGAAATCTTTTCGACCCTCCACACCTGTCACAGCCCAGAACACTTTTACATCAGGCCACATCTGGGTGTCACATATGACAGCGATGTAATCTTTACCAGTCAGGTAAGTTCTGTCTTAGGGCCAGCTTCTTCCAACTCAGAACCAACTCCAGAATCAGGCACTTCCTATCACCTGCTGACCTAAAGACAGAGTCACTCTTACACTAACATCACCCAGGCTGGACTGCTCTCTCTACTGAGCCACCTCTCAGGTGACTGTTTCCACTTACAAATCAATTCAAAACAGTGCAGCTCAGTGACAAACAAGGACCAAGAAATAAGACACAGCATCCCTATTCTGGCTTCCTGTTCACTTCAGGTTAAAACTTGTCTCTCCTCCACAGTCTTGCCCCTTCATATACTGTATGTCAGAACTTTTCACCCCTTGCAGCACCATCAGACTCAGATCATCCCACCATGGCAGGATGGCTGTGCACTGAGGGCACGGGGTGTTTTCTGTAACACTGTTCACAGCACACAGTGTATTAATCTGCAGCTGTTTGAGTGGTCTTTGCTCATTTGTTAAAGACTGACTGAACCAATGGTTTAATGTGTGCAGACAGGTAGAGGGGTCAGAGGGACAGACGATCACTGATGACGCTTCAATAAAAGAGAACTCAAAAACAAAGATCTCTTTGTGTCTCAGCTTTAATTCCTCTGTGGTCGGTTTCTGCTATTTCTTAAAGTTCTCATCTTCCCACTTCCACTTTCCCACGCTGTCAAACTCCTTCTAAAGTCACCTGACCGATGGTCTTTCTGTCCGTATTTCTTAAACCAATCAGTCTTTCAGACATATCTTCTATCTTCATGTGCTTCATAAATCTGCCTCACTCTTGTCCTTAATAAATATTGTTCACGGTTATTCCAACTGATTGCTCTTTATTGAAGTGCTTTGTCATGTGATGTGACGCCATCATCCATCAAACTCATTCAAAATCATCAAGATCTTGAGTTTAGGTCATTTACCATCATGCGTGTTATGATAGATCTGCAGATGCAGCGTGTGTGTCTTATATATCATGACACATGCAGACATTTTCAAAACTTTTTTCAAAGAGCAGAAAACAGACGGAACACGTTTTTACCGGAGAGGATGAGGAGCTCTGTGATCTCAGCATCGCCCAGGAAGGCCGCTGCATGCAGCGGGGTGCGCTTCTCTGCATCCTGAGGGAGGAAGTCAGTCGGTTAGCACGTTCTTATAATATCAGGACGGTACAATGTGTGGTTTCTACTTTTATCAGCAGCTGCATTCATTCGGTGTGGCATTTTTCATGAGCAACACGTTCAGATTCCCTCCTGAACTAGAGCTGAGTACGTTTTTATTGTTTGATTCTGCTCTCTGATGACGACCAAATGAAGATTGTTCAGTCAAATATGAGATCTTTCTTGTCCTCTGAGGATTGACACAGGGTTGTGCTTGTCAGATTGCTACATTGTCGTCTACACAGGCTGCCCTCCATCACCTCCGTGAATTGGTCCAAATCGCTGCAGCAAGAAAAGCAGATCACAATAATGTAATACCTGCCAATAATGTAATAATTTTGGTCATTTTAAATATAATAAAGTCAATAACATGCCAATAATGTAATAACTTAGTAATAACTAGACTGAGCAAACACATGTAGGTCACATGACCACCATTCCACTAAGAGATCTAACTACCATATACACTTCACTGTAATGAATTAAATAATATTCCTCCATACATGAAATTATGACTTTACATATTGAAGCAAATAAACAATATTCTACATAAAGATTCTGTACAACAAATAATTTTCAAATTGCTCTTACAACCATAATTAAGGAGAGAGTGCTGCATAGTATGTACCCTTGATGAATGAATATGACGCCTTCCACTATATCTATAAAAATAATCTTTTATTTCCAAGAAATGCAGTCCTGTTTATGTATTATTACATTATCGGATAACGATTTTTTTAATGCTATGCCAATAACTTATTACATTATTGGCATCTTATTACGTTATTGGCTTTATTACATTTAAAATGGCCCAAATTATTACATATTGGCAGGTATTACATTATCGGTTGCTACAAGCCCTCTTGTAAGCTCCCATGAAAGCTTGGGTCATTCCCAGAGCCCAGACTAGTAACTAAAGGTGACCGAGCTTTTGCAGCTTGTAGCCCAAAACTCTGGACAAAGACTACCCGCAGAGATGAGACGTACTGCTTTTTAAATCTCTTCTTAAAACATTAGATTTTTTGAATTTGATTTGATTTCATTTTATTTATTATTGTTGTTCTATTGTATTCTATCTAAACAACTTTGTAACACTGTTAAGAAAAGTGTTCAAATGAAGTTTATCATCATTATTATTATTTTCATTAAAGAAAAGCCATACATGAAATTTGATTACATCAGTTAATAACATCAGTGCACATCTGTATCATTGTCTGGTCATTGACTGCTCTGTGACGTGCAGCTCTCGTCAGCGTCAGTGTGCTCCTTTAAGAAGAAGTCGAGTCGTTTCACTTGCAGCACTGATGTTACATGATGGTAATCTATGAGTTCAGGCTGAGGCTGAACAGAGGAGGCCGTGATATCAGCTCACAGATGATGACCTGAGGATCAGTGTCAGGACCGTCAAATACATCCATTGTTCCTCTAGTCAGCTCACACACACACACTCACACACGCACACAGACAGACAGCGATGACCACCCCACGTGTCCATGTGACTGGTCTGAGTGCAGCCTCTCCGACAGAAACACATCTAAAGTGGACAATGACGGTGACGTGGGAGTCCTGAAACAGGCAGCCATCACCAGACTGAGTGCAGCAGAGAGAGGAGAGCAGGCCCTGCTGCAGACATGTGTTATACGTCTACACCCATATGATGTGAATAAACACACGCTCTGAACTTTGGCCTGACTGACTCTTGACCTGCGGCCCTCCTTGGTGCTGGCTACAACAGGAAGTGGGGGCAGAGTGAAGAGAAAGGAGGACAGAAGACGACGAGCCGGATATTCATCTTCCTGAAGGCTGATTTTGAGTTGAGATAGATGTGAAGACTTTTCACCAACACTGTGTGACTGTGATTCACAAATATGCAAACAGTGAGTCAGACATGTACATTGAGAAATGGACGTATAAATGGTATAAATATATGTTGTTGTTGTTGTTGTCCTCTCAGTGTTTTGCACATGTCATCTAAATATGGTCGCTCAAAAGGGCATCACACTCTCCAACGAAAAGAATCTGACACATCATCTGATAAATATAACTTTCGGTAACTCAGGATTTTGAGTTAGCTTCCCATAATTACAAGATAAGAGTTAGGAGATGTGGATCAGTTAATTAGAAAAAATATATTTTCTCCAAAGCTATAAATTACGCAGATTTTAATTATGAGATATTGAATGAAAATTACCAGGTGCTGAAATCTTAATTATGAGAAAACTCATTTTTAGTAGCTCTATGGAGCAATATTTTTATGAGTGGATCCCCATTCTGTTTGTACTGTGGGGCAGAAAAAAACATCATAATGTACTTTCATATATGAGTTAGACATTTAAAAAGGTCCAGTGTGTCAGATTTAGGGAATTCTATTTACAGAATATATATTATTCATAACTTTTCATTAGTCTATAATCAACTGAAAATAAGAATCTTTATGTTTTTTTTACCTCCCACTGAGCCATGTTTCTACAGTAGCCCAGACAGGACAAACTAAACACTGACTCTAGATTGGGACTTTTGCTTTTTTTTTTTTTTTTTGCAGTTTTGCAGTTTTGCAGCCCCTGAAATTTCTCCTTCACGCTAGGAGGGAGAGGGTGGGGCGAGGTGTATTCAGTTGGTTGCAGTCTGCAGCTTCACCTGGGCTTCCTAGCCTAGGTATCACAAAACCTACACACCGGACCTTTAACTCTTGAACAAACTGGTTTTATGCAGGCTAAGACATTCTAGACGTCCAACACACCTTTGTCTTAATGTAAACACTGTGTGTGTGTGTGTGTGTGTATACGTCCTCACCAGGGCATTGATGTCTTCAGACTTGTATATGAGCATGCGGATCTCTTCAGGGTCTCCGCTGAAGATCGCCTGGATGAGAGGAGGCTGTGGAGAGGAGAGGAGAGACGTTCAACACATGACCAGAGGCGACATGTACGACACACAGTGCACATGATCCATTAAAACAGTCTGTGAGGCGATGTGACCAAACGACATGTTAGGGAGAAGATTTCCTGGCCGTTACACAAGAGGAGACCAAGCATGATCCTTCCCACGGTATATGTATGTGTGTGTGTGTGTGTGTGTGTGTGTGTGTGTGTGTAGTGGGCAGCTGCTTCACTTTAAGCTGCTGTGTTTACAACTGCTGCAGCAGAGAGGGCTACTATGAGGCTGTATCCTACTATATACTGTATACAAAAATATTCTTTATTACCAACATGACTTTATATACACGTGTGTGTGTGTGTGTGTGTGTGTGTGTGTGTGTGTGTGTGTGTGTGTGTGTGTGTATATTATATGTAGACAGGGCCAATGTATTTGCCACCATACAGAGAGACTCTTGTAGAGAAGTCTTTGTCGATACAGATCATAAAATAAAAAGTCTGTGCAGAGAAAAGACTTTAATGAAGGGCACTGTGTGGAGGTCAAGTCCCTGAAACCCTTATTTTCTTTCCCAGAGCACAGATATGAGATAAATAGAGGTCCTAGACACACACACACACACACACACACACAGTAGCTATCAGTGACAATCAGCACTCCAGAACAGAAGCCGTTGTGGGTAAAAAGAAGTCAACACGGTGGAGGCCAACATGGCAGTGACTTAAAAATATCCATGCAAGTTGAACTGTTTGTCCTGAAGTACACATCATGTGGACTTTGCAGCAGCTATAATACATAAATGACATTGTGACAACATGGAAAGGGTCACTAATAGTGATGAACCTACACTAGAGTCCGACCGATATTGAAAATTCACTGATAGAACTATGCACTGACATGACTACACAACGCACTCAGGAGGCTGCTCTCTTAAACTAAGTTCAATTTTATTAAAGTTAAATGTTCTTTAATATGTTAAATAATTGAGATGATAATAATCAAACAATTCTACTTTATGTTCTGCTTGCACTGTATCATAAATGACAGTTCAGTCTGCTCGATAAACAAGCGTTTGTTTCTGTACCAGACAAAAACTGCTTTCATAACAGCGCATATTGGATAACATGTATGTTAATACCAAGCAGCAACTTTTGTGGCTGTGAAGTGAAGCCAAGACAGGAAGTGCCAAAAACTGCAGTTCCACAAACGTCCACTTGAGGCTGGCTGCAGAAGTGAGTCAGTCTCCATAAGTCCCCATGTTAAAATGTGCGACTTCACAGCAGAAATAAACATGTTTACTGCCTGGTACAAAAAACTGTTTTGTCCTCCACCCCGTTCCACCTCTTTATCTTGATGCTGAAACTAATTTCAAGAGTCTGGTAATTAATTTTTGTTTAATACAGAAATGAATGGCTGACAGAAAGTAGTGCTGGGTGATATGATACGATATGGCAAATTTATTTAAAGTCATATCAGAAATAAGCTAAGTAATGTTAAAAACAACTAGCTGTGTTCCCATGTCATGCACTGCATGAGACCAAACTTCATATGTGTAAAATAAAACCCACAATAAGTGATTTGGAGAACCATTTGATTTGATATTTAAAATCTCTAGAAAGAGAACACAATCATATCCTCACAATGTCATACCGCTAATCAATAAAAGCTCTTTATTCAATAGAACCCAGCTCTACAAAAAGACTCAAACTAAATCTAATAATCTGAAACACAGCAACATGATGGAAAATGGTTAGAAAAGAGTCTAATCTGACACTGATTAAATAACATTAAAGTCAATCATTGCCAGGCCACATGTCTACAGGTTAGATGTGTTACTGAAGAATCAGATCTATGTGAGGCAGGCCTCAATCCACTTCCTGTGTGTTTCTGCCAGCTCCTGCCTCACTTCCTGTTGCACAGTCTCCCCTTCTCAGAAACTCGAGAGAGGAACCACAGAGGAGCGTTTCACTTCTGCTTTAGAAACAGAGCACACATGCACGCACAAAATGACAGCACTTCCTCATCTGGCCTGTTTTTTTCCCCTTTAATTTGATTCTGCTGTAATGCCACATCATCGCACCATCTTACTTCTGCTACCTGATACCCAATCCTACCTTTTTCTAACTTTGCTCACACAAAATCTAACATAAAAGACTGCTTAAAGTCACTGCTCCCAGACAAGAAGCAGTCAGACATGTACCCCCATCCTCGTGTTTTTACACAAACAAGACAGACTAGTACATGAGATTTAGATTTGCTAGCAAGCGAATTTTGGACAGTCAGGCTAGCTGTTTCCCCTTGCTTCCAGTCTTTGTGCTAAGCTAAGCTAACCACTCAGCAAGAAAGAGAATAAACGCATCTTCAAAAACTATTCCTAACACAAAATAGCTTGGAGGAAAAGATTGATGCCACACTCATTTTTGTTTGCTAACTAACGAGCAACAACCAGACGGGATTATCTTAGCTTAGCATAAGGAATGTGTGGGGTAAACAGCTGGTCCTGCTCTGTTCAAGGTTAAAAAATGCATCTAGTAACACCTCTGAAGTTCACTATGAATATTTTATATATCAGTTGCTTTCACACATAGTGAAGGGCTCTAAAGGCAAACTAACAGCCGGGTGCAGTAACTTTCTCCAGTCAACACTGCAGAGATGTGCTAGGCAGTCATATAAACTGTTGTTAATCACAATTACAGCACATAACTCCCTGTATATTCATAAACTCACGTTTAGATTTTTGTCTGTGTATAGATTAAACAAATAAAGGATAAAATGTATTAATAAGTGGCATTTTGCACTAGTATTTTTGACCTTCAGAGAGGGCCAGGCTTGCTGTTTCCCCCTGCTTTCAGTCTTTATACTAAGCTAGGCAAACCTTCTATGTGACTTAACACAAGAGAGCTATCAACCTTTTCAAAGAAAGTAAATAAGCATGTTTCACAAATCTTTGGACTATTTTAAATAAAACACAGTCAAAAAATATTCAGGAAAAATAAATATATATATATCAGGAATGCTATAGACACCAGACAGCTGGCTTCAGGTACTTGACTGTTTGACTCAAAAAAGTTAAGCTGAACACCTAGACTAAAATGAATAAACTAAGACTAAGAACGTGACCAAGTTTGTCCCCTGGAGGTCAAACTCCACAGGTTGAACAGGAGGGAGTGGAGGGGGTGTTTTGGACACATCTGTCACTTCTTCTATGAAACTTCCACCCATTATCGCAACAAGCAATAATTTCATGCCACCTAACAAAGCAGAAAGCACATCGCCAAAGAGGAATTACGTGGGTGACAGAAAATGAAAGGAGAGAGAGGACGTGGTTCCTTATTGGCCGAGGAAGCGATTGTCCTGCTTTCCTCACCGCTCTCTCCTGGTGATCAGCCAGCCAGGTTCAAAGCTATTAGTAGTGATTGAGGTTTAATCAGTGTTTACTTGAGCAGACTGATAAGAGGAAGGAGGAAGGACACATTTAGGGTAGAGAGAAGTGAGTGAGGTCCCAGCTGGAGAGAAAAGGAAGAGGGGGTTGTTCCTTTAAAGAGGCAGCCAACACTTGGCAGCATATGGCCTCTTTAGCTATGCCTTTCTTTCTAAGTGCTCCATGCACTCACACACACACATTCTTGCAAGTCTCCACACACAAAAACTCAGCTGGCAGCGGTCCCTTGTCACAGTGCTGCTGTGTCTGTAATCGCCATGGGGACTTAGGGAGACTGGTGCTGGCACGAGAAAGGCAAAGAGATTTAGGGAGTGTGAGCATGAATGAGAACATACCAGCACCTACGCACAGACCAATACAGGAGATTTGACGCCGATAAACATTTTAGAAAAAATCTGACACCGATATATCAGCCAATATTCGTTTTGGTGATACCATTTAGTAATGACCCATCAGATTAGTTTTCTTGAGACTTTATGACCCGTGGCACATAGAAAGGGTCTTTTCTTGATGCCTCGTTATATAAAATAAACTTACAACGGAAACCTGAAATTGAACATAAACCCAAAATGAGAGAAGGTGATGAGAACAGACCCATCACTGGTCTGCTAAATGAGTCTTTCGGTAACAGATAAATGGAGGACTCATTCTTGTATTGTATGATAGCTAACTGGCTATCATACAATACAAGAACAATTCTGCCACTGCTCATCAGCTAGTGACGATGCAAACTTTTTTAAATTATTTTTTGGGCATTTTATGTGATGGACAGCCAAAGACAGGCAGGAAAGTAGGGTGTCTCTGAAGCAAGGACTCGCTGGGGCGCCGCGGATGCAAACTTTTTCTTGGATCCTGTTCTTTTACATAATCAGTACACAGCACTGAGTTAGCATGACATCACGCATAGCCCTCAGATGAATATTTAAGATCCTTTTTCAAGGTTTTTGCTTTTCATATGTGTCACCTAGAAACATTAAAAAGTCATTGTGGAAGACAGTTTCTAATCAACACATGGAGCTAATGCTATTAGCTAGCTAGCTACTGATCAATTCTGCTGATCAAAGCGGCAAACCCTGTGGCTGTGAAGTGAAGCTTAGGCCGAAGTGCCAAAAACTGCAGTTCCTCAAACGTCCGCTTGAGGCTGGCTCCAGAAGTGAGTCAGTCTCCATAAGTCTCCATGTTAAAATGTCCAACTTCACAGCAGAAACAAACATGTTTACAGCCTGGTACAAAAAACAGTTTTGGTCTCTATAGCTAATTTCCCCGTTCATGACAACTGTACTGAGGGTGAATTTATATACAACTCACCTGTTCAAATGATATTAAGACTTAAAGTTCTGCAGAATTAACAGCATGGCTGCTTTGATTGACAGGAAGGTGCCGTTACAATTAGCTTGTTTGAACACCCAGGTGTCATTCAGCCCGCCTCAGGTCCGCCGATCATACACATCTTTGCCCATTTTTAGACACGCAGTGATGAAAGTTCACTGTTCACCACAAACACACTCACACACATATTTCCACAAAGCAACACTCATTTTTAACTTTTCTCCTCGGCCAATAAAGTCCAACCAGTGTCCACTCTCTCACTCTTATCCTACACTAACTTCCTCCATCAGATTACATCTGTTTTCATTCCATACACCCATACACACACACACACACACACACACACACTGACCTGTAAGACATAAACGTCATGTCTCAAGCGCACGCACACGCACACACACACGCACATCCTGTGTTGTGTCTCCATCCATAAAAGAAGGGCCGTCTCTAACCTAGCCTCATCTGCTTCCCCTCAGGGTCAACGGCACACTTCTGATGTCGCCCGCCAATGAAGTGTTAAATCAGACCCTCTATTCTGCATGTCATTATCACTCAGCCTCCGTCTGGAAGTAGCTGAAAAGAAACAAACACTTCACCTGCCTGAAAGGGACACAGGAAACAATAGAGGAAGGCTACGTTAAAAACAAGGAGAAACGAGAAAAAACACAGGAAATCTGATAAGTGTACATGCGCACATCCACCACACACACACACACACGCACAGACACACACACGCACACAGGACTGCTGTGGCGGAAATTCAAAAGTCAACAACTTCCTGTGCTTCCTTTGTATGCTGTTTGGTGGAAATATGACGCTTCTGCCTAAAATAAGCCCGTCAGCATCAGGCATGTATACATTAAAAAAATGTGCAAATTTAGAAACACAACTTAGGAGCCGCACTTTGACCCTCATGTCTTTTCACCTTGACCTCTGGACGACATCAGTGTCTGCAAAGCCTGCCTGTTACAGGACTTCCTAAAACACAGCCGAACACGCTGAGCTTACTTCTCTATCACAGGTTTAAAACAAGATTTTCATGTGACCCGCTCTTGATCAGCACATGACCCAAAAAAAAAAAATCTATATGCTGCCCGCTGAGCTGTGCTCTGAGCTGAGGCATCCACTTATCAGCTGTCATCAGCATGTTTGTCTGCAAATAACAGGAAGCCCCACACTTATGAAAAAAAAAAACGTCCCTCCCTTGAAGTGAACGATGGATCTGATATGAGTGACAAAGCTGCGTCAGAATCACAGACCATTCTGCATATCAGGGTCTCCTCAGGTTCCAGCTGGTGGAAACCTGAACGTGAGTTGACAGAAGTGAGCTTAAGTTTAGGGACCTGTAGGGCGAGCATCAGCTCTGATCGCTTCACCATACACCACTGACAGGACCAGGACTGGAGGTTAGACATCGGCCCACCTACAAGTCATGGAGTTACACGTCAAATTAGAGCTGAAATGATCAAATATTGTCTGTTTTCTGCTGCTTTTCTTAGTTTTAGACTGTTATAATCTGAATATGACAACTCAAAGCAATGACGTTGCAGCCCTGCATCAGATATCTGAGCTTCAAAGATGATTCTTGATCTTGCAATCTATTTAGTAACTGTTCTGGACCTCTCGACGTCATCACACAGTCTTCCTCAGCAGACAGAGTTTGTTCCTGAACACTTTAAAAGGAGCGGTATGTAGGATTTAGTGGCATCTAAGCAGTGCAGCTGCTGATTGCAACCCTTTCACTTCACCCTCTGCTTCCTAGAATGAAAGAGAAACTACTGTGGCTGGGGAATGTGTGAAACATGTGAAAGGCCCGATGTAGAGCCAGCTTTCAGTTTGTCTGTCCTAGGCTACAAGTAGACCCACGGTATCTGTATATATAAAGTCTCATTCATTTTCAGGTGATTGATTATACACTAATGAAAACATAATGATACATATTATTTTCCATTTCTGCCATATTCCATAAGTACAGCCCACTTTGGACCTTTGAGGACTTCTTGTTCTTGTTGGTGAGAGTGAGAGTGGGCAAACAAAGTGAGGAGCATCATGTGATGAGTCAAAAGCTCCAGAGCTACTGGTGAGACTGTAACATGACATCACACCTTATCAGAAAGGGATTTATTCACATGAAACAGCACATATGACAGATGAGTGTGGCTCCAGCTCTTTGCCTCTCTTATTGAGGACATTCGCAGCCCTGCTGGGGATGCTTGCGGAAGGAAGGAGAGCAGGAAGTAACTGAGAAGTGGGCTGTCCTCATTTGAACAGAACACCCAATATTATAACCAGAAAAGACCAAAAAAAAAAAAAAAAAAATCAGGGTTCACCGTCCAGCTGTGGAGCAGCTGTGGAGCAGCTCTGTGGCCGTGTTCAGGTGCTCAGCCTGCCGGACACACACGCTCTGTTTCCGCTCTTGTGTTTGACAAAACCCGGAGAGGAAGCACAAAGACTCGATATTAAAAATACATTTCTAGCAGCCAGAAGACACACACACACACACACACACACACAGTACTGAGGCTGTCTGTGAGAGGCTAAGCTAACCGCAGCTAGCAGGTCTGTACCTGGTCGGCCAGTTTGAGAACAGCCATCTCTGGGTCAGCTCCGGCTGCTCATCCACTCCCTCCGACACCGCAGCACCATGCACGGTGCGATGCTGCGCCCCGAACGCCGCCGCTCCTCCTCCTCCTCCTCCTCCTTGTCCTCCTCCTCCTCCTTTCTCCGCTCTTCCCGCGGGACTTTAGGGGACTAGATGTAGCAGCGCGGCTTCTCGTAGCTCTCTAGCAAACACACAGGCGGATGATGGTGATGAAGGCCGGGGCGAGCGCCGCGGCCATCAGCCCCGCTCCACTGACGCTATCTGCGGCGACGCTGCTGAGCCGAGGCGGCCGCTCGGGGTCGCGGGGAGGCGGGGGAGCAGGAACGGATTGACCCACCGGTGTAAACAATCCACATTTATGGCTTCTAACTGCAGTTGCACGGAGGTCCCAGGCGTCTCTCAGAGCCATACAACACCCACAAGAAGCGTCCTTCCTCCCCGGTCTGCAGAGCCACAAGCCTCCCGGAGAGGCAGCCAGGCTGAACTCAGCTGAGCACAGATCGCACAGGAAGTTGGTGCCTGTCTCTCCTCCTCCTCTCAGATGCAGAAGTGGAGGAGAAGCTTCCTCAGCATCAACAACACGCAGCACCCCCTCGCTGCTGCCCTCCACTGGAGCATGTGTGAAGTACCCGAGGAGCACTTCTTCCTCCAGGAGCCCGCGGGCTGTTCTGCAGTGTTACAGATTGTTTTAATGCATTTTATATGTCAGTTTCAAGACATTTACAAAACAATATTTCATTCGAAAACATAATTCAACTTTATTTATATAGCGTCAAATGATAACCATGTAAGAAGGAGAGCTACCACAGGTCCTTCATTCAGACAGCTGGCACACTCTTTAACACCAGCATGACTTCATGACTTTTTCTGAGTGAGTTGAATGAGTTTCCTCGGTGTGGGATCATCATTATCTTATCTTATCTCATCTTAATACTGTACATTAACTGTAATTTTAATGGCAATGTGACCGTGTGTGATATAATAACATCAATAGTAACCACAATCCCTGATCCATGAAGCCTGCAAGGCAAGAAAGCACAAGAGCTCTGGGGAAGAAGCTAAGTTAGTAACATGCACTAATGGGACATGAACGTGCATTAATACAGTTTATAAGATATGATTGATTTGCATGTACATTTACATTTAATGAAATATTATCTCCAAAAAGTGACAGGACAGAAAGTCTTGAATGAATTATTACTTTAAATTGTTCTGTTCGACACAAGATTGTCACACAGAAAAGAATGGAAACTAGTAGCTGCTGGTTAAACATGTCAGTCATAGTTTGTTCCATAGTTACACGTCATTTAAAGCACGGTATATTTTTATGTGACTACAAAATCACAAGCGTGGTCCTTTAAGAAAAAATGAAAAGCTTTTAAAGTTTGTTGTTTTTCGCCAATGATCATCGACTGGAAATTATATTAGAGGAGCATCATGGACTATCAGTGCTGCTGTCACTTCATATACACAATATGGAAACATTTGTAATCACAGACATCTCCTCGGGGAGCGTTATAAACGAGCCAGACGGAGTTTGCCAGGTTACCTCCCACTGTTGACTCAACAAACACACACACACACACACACCAGCAGCAGCATTAGAGACACCGCCATGTCCTTTTCATGCTTCACTGTGCTCATGGAGATGCATTCCAAAGTTCTAAGGGAAGGGAACTGAAGAGGGTCAGTGTTGTTCCATGTCTGGGAGAGAAAAACATCAAACCTTTCTCACTGAGGATGCTTTTTAGACGTGCTATAGCAACACAGACATGTCTGTAGCTCAGTCTGTCCATCACTTTGGCCCAGAATGACATTTTTTTTTTAACAACTGCATGGATGGATTGCCAAGAAATTGAGAACCACACATTCATGGTCAACGACAATCATTGCCTTTAAATTTCACACAGACGTTCATGCTCCACCCAGGATGAATTATAATAATGTTGCTGATCTGACTTTTCATCTGGCGCCACCATCAAATTATCAACATTCCCATCAGCCTCAGCTGAAGTAACACAAAGTAACACTTTACAATATCAATATGCAAAGCTGAGATGAAGGTGAACATGACAAACATTATACCAGCTTAACACCAGAGTGTTCGCATTTTCACTGTGCAAGTGTTAGCACGTCTACATTAGCATTTAGTACAGCCCCACAGAGCCTCAGGATCACACGATAAATATATATATATCCAACAAATTGGCCTTAAAGCAAATGGCACACAGCAGCCTTACAGTGAAGCCCTGTGGGAACATGTGACCTGGATCAGCTCTCTGAGTCCCTGCTCAGCCAAATGTGAGTAAATGTGATCTGATGATGATCTATGAATTCTCAAAGATCTGGAGTACAAACTTTCTATTAAACACACAGGCACATGCACACAAATCCCCCTCTGGTTTTTAAGGGATATACCTCTGCTACAGCCACACACACACACACACACACACACACACAACAGACTTATTGCCTTCCTCCTCAGATTAGCAGACCCAGAGTCTGCCAGGGGAATCTGGGTCAAAGCACACAAGCATGGCTGTGCAGCAGTGGTGAAATGAATGGAAGGGAGGAAGAGTGGGGGAGGTTTTTTCCATTGTGTGTCTATGAGCGTTCACGCATATGTGTGTGTGCGTGTGTGTGTGTGTAGGAGGGTCGAGTTTTGATCTCTGCTTATTTTTAGTGTAAATGAATTCTCTATTTATCCATCATCTATATGACAGAGGGGTGGACATTCATGTGGAGTCTGGTGGAGTACAGAGAGATGCAGCACATTTCTCAGATCATTACATCACCTCACTGTTTCACAATGCTCACGGTATTCCTGTACTCTCAAAGGTTAGACAGCACAACAAAGCAGAGTTTAGTTCTCATGGAAGGAGACGTGCATGTAACCAAAAGCAATAACAGTTTGGACCGGCTCCATTATGTCAGACTGAGTTCACCCATATGATGTGAGGAATGAGTTCATCCTAAACAAGGCCACCAGCACAGCCAACCCCCACACTCTTGGTGCTTTATCTGGTTGTTGTGTCTCAGCAGGATGATAACAGGAAAACTGGACGTGTTGTGATGTCATGTCTAAAATACTAACATACTCTATGTTAGACTCAGACGTGGGCGGAATGTGCCTTTAAGTGGGAGACATGAATGTATACTAACCAAAACCATAGACCCTTGAAAACAAAAAACCTTAAACCTTAGGAAAAAATAATAACTTTACACCTTAATATAACTTGAACAGATGAGTTAATGTTTTTTGTACCAGGCTGTAAACATGTTTATTTCTGCTGTGAGGTTGGACATTTTAACATGGGGACTTATGGAGACTGACTCGTTTTTAAGCCAGCCCCAAGTGGCCGTTTGAGGAACTACAATTTTCAGCACTTGATTTAATAAAAAAAAAAAAAAAAAAGGAAAAAATGGGTGAAACGGACTACAAGGGGAAAAATAATGAATTCAATAATTAACATTCAAAATTTGACACCAAGAGGTACATCCACAACAAATTTCTTTTTAAAGTTAGCTGCCCAAATTGCACCCTGAAGATTGAAAGGTGGGACAGGGTGTCCAATCAGGATCCTCCATCAGGAAGCCATTACAGTAATGGCCACACCTCCGCAGCTGATCAGGAATAGGGGACCACCTCACAGGGCGGCTGCGGCTTGGAGGTAGAGGTTCGATCCCCTCCAGTCTGCATGTCGAAGTGTCCTTGGGCAAGATACTGAACCCCAAATTGCTTCAGAAGGCTGTGCCATCAGTGTGTGAATGTGTTTAGGTTAGCTCGTAAAACTGATGAGCAGTTGGCACCTTGCATGGCAGCCAATGCCCTCAGTGTATGAATGTGTGTGAATGGGTGAATGAGATACGTACTGTAAAGCGCTTTGAGTGGTCGGAAGACTAGAAAGGAGATGTATAAGTACAGTCCATTTACCACATACCTAACTTAGCATACACTACAAGAAAAGTTACACATAGGAGTGTCAGCAGTCATAATATAAGCTTTCTGAGCCATTAGCTTTGCTGCAACACAGGTACTACACAGAGACTCTATGGCATGTTTAGCTCTGGTCTGCGTACCCGTTAACCTCAGCAAAAACAAGTTCATTCAACAACTAGCATTCACAATTTTAACACTGGGTGGAACATGGGCAAGCCGAGAGACCAGCTGTGACTGTTGGTCTGACCAGACTTTAGGTGACTAATTGGACCTTGCGGATTAGACTAAGCGTATTGTTTACAATGTTGCATGTATTAATATAACTTTGTTCAGACTGGATTCACAGCCTGAAGAGAAACAAACACAAACAAATTGAATTTTATACACAAACATTTTATTTGGTTAAATTAAGCAACCATCTAGTAAGAACAGAGGTGTGAAATGAGGAGAGGGTGTGTACAGAGGTCTATCAATACACACAAACAAAACATAGTCCAAATATTTAAAACTTTGTGATGACTGCTCTGCATTCTTTAATCAAGGCTCGTCTGACCTCGGCCATTCTTACAAGGAACACTCAAAGAAAACAAAAAAATAAAAAATACATACAGACTCTACAGTTCCTTCTTTCATTTCTCCTAACTTCATGCTCATTTTCAATTCAGGGTCAACAGGCGGCATCAAAAACAGCCGACTGTACCCGCGTTAGGCTGTTTCACCAACAGACCGACAGTTTCTAAATAAAAACCAACTCGGTCCTAGACCAAGATAGAGACGACGATGGAAGGTGACAATTTAGGGAGGAAAAGCAAAGAGCACAAACATCTGTATTTACAAGACGTAGTCCAGCTCGTAGCGGACGTATGTGTTTTTCTCGTCGTTGTAGACTTCTGGGTAGTGGGCGATGAGTGCGTCCTGTGAGCCGATGTAGATGGAGTTGTAAATCTTCCAGTAGACGTCTCTCACTTTCCTGGCTGGATGGAACAGACCCTGGAGACACAAAATTGATTATTATTGATTTATTTTACACTCATCACCGAGGTTGAATCTTTATTCATGTTATGAGGGATGATCCAGGTTGTTCTTACCTGCAAGCAGTACTGCAGCATGCGGCAGGGCCCGATGGCGACCCTGAGCCCCTCCAGGGCCCCCATAACAGCCTGGATTACATGAGGTGACGTCTCAAATACATTGGGCCACACGTAGTTAAGCAAGTGGTTGAGGGAGTCTTCGCAGCCAAAACCATAGACACCCAAAGACATGTGCTGGACCACTGCGCTGGCAGTCTGTCTGTGGACCAGGTCTCTGCAGGACGACAAGAACAGGGTCAGGGCTCAACAGTCACTGGTATAACTAAACTGGAAATGAATGCAGCCAGTAGCTACGTTTACTTCAGTAAAAGTTCAAAGCTCAGGAATTCTGTGTTTTATGATTATCACACAACAGGACTCACCTGTCCATGAGTGCGTCCTCCAGCAGCGGTGTGACAGCGTAGATGTAGTCTTTGCCCATCTCTCCGATGTACTCAAACAGGAAGGAGAGGGACTTGAGCACGCGTTCTGCGTTGAGCTCAGGCACGCGGTATTCATTCATGGCGCAGGCAGCACTGTGCGGTGAACAGGTCTCTGCCACGATGGCGATGGCCACAGTCGTGCAGACTCTGTTCTGACGCTCCTGGACTTTCAGGTTGTTGAGTAGAGTGGCCAAGACATCGTGGGGACTGAGAGGAAGGAGGTGCGCAAAGTATTGGTTAGGTTTAGGTTAAGTCAACATAGATTCCCTGAACAGACACTATTAAACACAAAAGATGAAGTGAACAGCACTCACCCGATGGCTTTGGCGATATAACCAAGCGTGTTGACAGTCGCTCTGGATGGCTTTTGTGAGCCTTGAGCAGCTCCAGCAGCTCAAAACAGATCCTCATCCACTCTCTGGCTGACACATATTCAGCACCCCTGAAATGAACACAAGGGGTTAATACAAAGGCCTGCGCTGCTCACTGCACTACAGTCACATACATAGAACTTCAATCTCAAGTTTTATCCCACCAACCTGTCAGCAATCCTGCCCACCAGGTCGATACAGTTCTCCTGCACCTTCTCGTGTCTGTTCTTCAGGATGGGTGTCAAACGAGGAAGCAGGTCTTTGATTGGTGGAGTCATCTTGTGCATACCAATAACATTGACAATGGCCTTGAGTGCTCCCAGGATGCTACCCAGCACCTCAGGATACTCTTCTCCCAGGTACTCGTACAGCACAACGCCCAAGTGACCCATCAGCTTTTCCTGCAGTGACAGACAGAGACAACGTGCATTAGTTTCTAACAGAAGTTATACAGTTGTGCTTTGAATGTCTGTGTGTGGGTCTTCATAGCGTACCTCCTGGCAGGTCTTCATGACCACAGCTGTGCGGGAGATCAGGTCAGCAGCCTGCTGACGGACCTTGGCTGACTTGTTGTTCAGACGCCACAGCACCGTACCACAGATCTGAGGCAGGTAGGGTTTCACGCGCTTCCCAAGGCGTTCACCACGGTGCCGAAGCCGTTGAGCATCACAGAGTCCTGCAGAAAAACAAGGATGGATTAAATCAAGTCAACAAAAGGTGTAAAGAGGGTTCTTCCTGATCAGACTGACGAGGGTCGTCCTCTCACCTCTGTGGTCTGCTCCTGGAAGGCGTACAGGATACCGTCGATCAGCTGCTCCTCCAGCTTGTGGTCGATGTCAGCTGCACCCAGGTTGCCCATGATTTTTTCGATGGTCTCCATCACCATCTTTCTGTACTGCTCTGCTTCGTCTTTCAGGTCATCAACGATGCGAGAAATGATCTCTGCTGCTCCAACTTTGTTGGCCAACTCCACTGTGGTGTCCACCAACTGTTAGGGGAGGAAGATGGTTCATAAACCGGGGCATCCATACCATGCAGTCCAGACAAGGTACCAAACCAAACATTTCATCTGAAATTGACTTTTTACGAGCTGAACATGTGTCTGTGTTTGCTAACCTGTCTGTAGTTGCGTCTGTCCAGGGCCATCCTGTGCTGCCAGAAGTGCTTGAAGAAGGGGGGCAGGATCTCAGTTTTGATGTAGTTGGCTTCCACACCATCAGTGCCACAACACTGTTTCACCACCTATGAGACGAAAGACACGTGCAGGTCAGAGACACTTATGACTGCGAGGTTTCAGGTCCTCTAATGTCACAGTGTGTAAATGTAACCAACAGGGTGCAGGGTGAGAACAGAGAGGACGCAGAGGTCCGCTCTGATGGTTCTCATGTTGGTGTTCATGTAGCGAACTACTAGCCCTGATGAAACCATGGAGCGGTTGAACAGGCGAGAATGAGTCGCAGGAAAGCTAGCTGAGATGTAGTTTTTCTCGTCCCTTACCTTAAGTACAATCTTTTTCATCTCCTCATCGGGGGACTGGAACTCTCTGATGAGGATCAACATCACTTCTCTGGTGTAGTAGTTTGCATACTCGGCATCCATCAGCGGGATCAGGTAACCAATAGCTTTGAGGAAAGCAGCCAGACCCTGGCGACAAAGAAAGACATGCACTGTAAATACAAACATGGCTCCTGGATTGTGTCTTGGAGACCTTCATAATAATGGAATTGTCTGATGCTCCCAGCAGAGTATTCACTGTCATTCATCTGACCTCTCCTGACAGCATCAGCTCCTCAAAGGAGACTTTATAGCAAGCAAATATTCACACTGTGGCCACGTGCAGGCTCAGTGCTGGGTGTTGATCTTGCAATAAATGATTCGTTTGCTCCAAAAAAGAAACCTGCTCACCTTTCCTCTGTGCTGTCTGATACCCTTCCACAGTGGCTTGAGGACCGAGTCAAAGGATTCGATACCGTGAGGTGTAGCAGCTTCAGCGAGGGCAGCTATAGCCAGGGCACTGATGGTCCTCACCTTCTGCTGCTCATCTACCAGACCTGCATCATCACACAGTCAAAAACAGTCAGAGCTCCAACTCACAAACAATCAGCTGTATCTGCTGGGTCACTCAGTTTCAGACACAGCTCAAGCAATAATTAAATCATCTTTTAATAGAAATTACAGCTGGCAACAAGGAGAACTTTAAAACTTTGCATGTCTGCACACACTTCCATCTGAGATCAACAGTGTGAGTCTACAACACCTCTACATGTGACCATGACTGACCGTGTTCGATAATCTCCACCAAGCTGCGGAGGTGGGGCAGAATGGCGCAGCCCATCAGGATGGCGATCTGCTGCACGATCTTGATGCCCGTGTGTCGGGCCTGCCAGGACTTCTTGCTTTTACACACAGCTTTGAGAAAGGGTAGGAGAGATGGTATACCAAGAGCAGAGGCCACCACGGCGAAGGCTCGGTCGTGTTCTGACGTGCTCGTCCATGTTGTCAATATCGGGTCGCATTGTGGAGATCATGGTGGCTAATCCAGCAGCCTGGAATGGACAGGAAGAAGACAAATGTCAGTACCAGTTCAGGACTGATACTAAATAACTATATTGTTAATGGAATATCTGATTGTAACCAACGGGTGCAGGGTGAGAACACGAGGCACTGATGCCACGTCTGCTAGCTCGTGTTGATATTAATCTAGCGAGCGACTAGCCCTGATCAGACCACGGACTGGTCGAACAGGCGAGAATAGTTCGCAGGAAGTAGAGTGTGTGCTCCACTTTACCTTTGCCAAGTTAGAGATGATTTCTCTGCCTTCCACTCTGGCATAGTAGTCCTCATCAATCAGCAGGGGCTCAATCACCACCAGGATCTATGCACAGACAGGACAGGAAGTTAGTTCGGAAAAAAAATCACAACCTACTAAATATAAGCACAGGCGTCTCACACTCAGCCTACCTTGTGTACGTATGGTCGAACCAGGTCGTCCAGTTTGTAAAGAATGCGGTCGATGACTTTAACCAGCAGATGGCGCTCCTGGTCCTCCAGGGTGGGCGACATGAGTAGTGGCAGGATCTGGTTGAACAGGGGGCCTGCTCCAAATTCTCGAGCTTTATCTGTGATCTGACGCAGAGCGGCCTAAAAGGAGAGAGGGGAGAGGGTCTGTCAGTCACTCAGTCACTGAGACAGGCCTCAGTCTCAACAGATGTGATGATCTGTGTCTGCTGCTCCCAGCAGATCATGATCATCAGCTCCTCACAAAGAAGACTCTCCTGCAGCCACACACAGGCTCAGTGCTGGCTGTTGATCTTGCAATAGGTATCGATGTGGTGCTTTATGCTACGACAAGATTTATGATGTGAGAAGAAATGGACAGGAGGACCTCAGTGGGAACAGGGAATTCTGGGACTTGAGGGAATTAAAGGGATATTTGGAAATCATGTGGGGCTTCAAAGGAAGGAAAAAAACCATGGGGACCAACCTTCCTCATGGGGGGTGTTCCATTTTTAATCTTCAGCAGCAGCTTCATGATCTTCCGTTCTTTCTGCTCTTCAGGACTCAGCGTGGACTCATCCACCTCCACCTAACACAAACACACACAGCTCGTCATCAACACACACGTTGAACTTCAGACAGGACAAACATCCAGCTGTTGATTTTACCACGGTTTACGTATGATGTGCGCGTGATGCAAATGTGACGCACCAGCAGTTTGTCGAAATACTGGATGTCATCGGGTTTGAGGAAGGGAGGTTTCTGAGGGCTGGTCATTCATCTGTTTGGTGGTGCGGTCCTCCCTGCATGTGGAAGCCCGTCATGCCTCCGATAGGGGTGGGGGTGGCTGACAGCTTACGGGCCGGAGTACGGATCGGCACATAGCCTGCTGGTGGAGGCAAGACCTGTGAAGAAGAAAAATAAAGTGTCAATACTAATAACTAAATAATATTTACTCATGCTTTTATCAGCAGAGTTAAATGCAATCAACAGGCACTGACCTTGTATCCCTCTGGGAACATGGCATCAAGCTCCTCGTCTGTGAGGGGTCGGTTCCTCTCATCGATTTCCCTCTCCCACCTCCACGCCTGCAGCTGCTCTGGAGTCATGCTCATCAGGTGACCTGGAGAAAACAGAAGAGCAAACTCATTTAAAAACACAGTACGACTATCAAGGATGTCACGGACTGCTTAGTTGCTTATGGGACCATAGGCCAAACAAAAAGTGTATTTACCTGGTGTTGGGGTAGCCATGTTCATAGCTGGTGTTCCAATGGGAGTTTTTCCTGGGGTGAGTAGTGGTGTTGAGGACCCCATCTGACTGGCAGGGGTTTCATCCCACCGAGACTTCCTCTTACTAGCCCCAGGGGTTGGAGTCTCACCCACGGACTCATCTCCCCTGTCTGTGCGTGGCGTCTCAGCCCAGCCGCTCCCGTGTCCCGGGGTCTCTCTTTCTGTCTTTGGGGTTTCGTCCCAGCGGTTCTTGCGCACGCTTCCTGTTGCTCCACCGTGGCCGGGCGTGGCGTGGCCAGGTGTGTCCCTGCCGGGGTGGCAGCACCAGCAGGAGTGTGGCTGGGAGTGGGGTCCCACATTCGGTACTTGGAGGTGGCCCCAGGGTCTCACTGCCTTTAGGGCGGCCAGGGTTTCATCCCATCGGCTGTTTGAAGCGTGTGTGCGAGTGTGTCCTGGAGTCTACACAGGACCAGAAAACAGATGAAATATAAATGACACCGAACAACTGCAACAGCCCTACATTACTGGAAGTTACATTAGACTGAGTACTTCTAGGAATTGATCTTAAGTCATCTATCAAGCAGTGAGAGGCTGAAACTTGAGTGGCTCACCTCAGCAGAGGAGTCAGCCTGGTCCCAGCTGGACATCTTTTGGGTGTAGCATTAGAGGGGTTTGGTCAGCTGTCTGGTCCCAGCGGCGCTACGCTTTGTGGCAGCTTGGCTGGCAGCAGAACCGTTGACAGCTTTCAGGTCCCCTGCCTTGGCCTTCTCTGCCAGCTGCAGACGAATCTCGTACAAAAGGCACAACTGTCAGAATAAACCGTACAACCGCACTGCGAAGCACTGGACAACTGTATGTGGCGTTTTCTCGTCAAAGAGAACAGCGTCGCGACTTACCTCCTCCTTGGACAGGTTCTGCTCCAACATGGCGTCCACGTAAGACCTGACTTGCAGCTTGGGGTCGGCGTTTTGCCTGCGCGAAAGAGCACCAACAAGAACAAAGGACACTCATCAGTATACGCTCCGGGGACCCACGTGATTACAAACACAGCAAGCACAAACACAGCCAGCTAACCCTGACTCTCTTTACCAACACATTAACTTACGTTCCTGTCTTTATAAACTGCTGATTCACAAAAACAAAGTCCTACAATATTACATACAAATATACATTGGTCTCTCTTACATACAGTCATAGCATTCTAATGAAAAACAAGCAGATACATAGAGAGAAGAGCTGAGGTTGTGGTGCTTTCTTTAAGTGGATTAAGAAGTTATAGCCATCACTGATGCAGGGGTCCTGGGCTGTGCTCTTCAGAATACGTACACTTTCAGTGCCAAGGGTCCTTCTGCAGTCAGACTTCAACCGGCAGAAAAGAAGCCTAGAAAATTTCTCTTTACCATTAGTAACACTTTGGAAAAGGGTTTGAACTCACACACAACAGTATACCACCTGTGTTGCATTGATTTAGAGCACTCAAAAACAAAAACAAACAAACAAAAAAAAAAAAACAGCATCTTCTCGGGAATAACCACAAAACTAAAAGAGATTCATTTGAGACCCTGTGGTCTGGATTCCAATGTATTTACACTAGCACATAAAGATGAAGTCAAGATTTGGAGGCTACATCTACGAATGACATTACTGCAGTTTAAAAATATGAGCATCTACTTCAAATATAAGAATGAGGCAAAAATAATGAGAAATATGATGAGGCGTCATGTCAGAGTGGCACTCACTCATAACAGCACTGATTAGTATTCACTCAGCATATATCTAGATCTTGACTTCTACTTCAGCTCAAAGGTAACTGATAAAATAAGGGAAAGATATGACGTCAAATATTTGGGCAGTAATTTTCCATCATGGAGAATTTGATCCAAATTGGTTGGCAAATAAAAAAAGAATATAAGAGGCTCTCAGGGGTTGAGGTTTGTTGTAGCTGGGCTGCATCTGATTCCCCTCAAACAAGCAGCCAGTGGACCCTGACCCAAACTGACAAGTGCATAGTTCTCTGTGTTCCCCATAACCTACACAGGATGAGTTGCTGCACCCTTAACAGAGTGCAGTACAGGACTGGCAAAGCAGTACTGCTGTAGGAGAGAAATTAAGGACAGTTAGTATGGGCCTGTGGTATTGTGGTACACAATTTTCTTGATAACATATTTCTATTTCACAGAGAGAGTTGTAAAATAGAAACATATTTACACAACAACTTTGTACAGAGAGCTCTCTCTACATGCAGGCTTCAGACAGGCCCTATCTACACCAAACCTGGAACTCTCAGGCCATTTAAGATCACGCTGGCAGGGGAAGCGAAGGTGCAACAAGAAGATTTTAAGAATCTAAAGAAAGATAAACTGGCTGGCTCAACAAATTATGAATTCAAGCTAAGCTGTAGAAACTGAACCTCAATAAGCCTAGATATTATGATGTTCAGATCAGGAAGTAAAACTGGTTTCTCTTAACAGCAGGCTATGGTCCTGTGCTGAGGCCAGAGCAGTTTACATATCTGACAAGCCAACAGAGGTGGTTGAGTGACCACAAGACATTTAAATTACAGCCCAGACTTTGAGAAAATGGGAAGACAAATGAGTCCTGATGAACAAATTAGAGTTCTTACATAGCCCTAATCATTCTGGTTGACTACACCAAAGTGGCCCAGGATGTTTCTCTCCACTGCCTGCTCTGTGGGTTTACGTCTGTCTATGAGCGAGCACACTATAGTTCGTCATACTGAGCTCAGCGTGGTCTAACAGTTCACTGGCAGGTGAATTAGTTATGATGTAACTAACCCTCACACTGACATGTCTCATCCTGATATCCTACAATAAGAAGACACTGCACTTTCCCGTCATAATCTAGGCTGGCTCTCACATGGGATTGTTAACCCTTCGACTCACAGACAATCCATCTGCCACCCATGTTTGTTAGGTGAATTGCCCCCCTTTGCACATTGAACACCTAACCACCTCCCCACTGAAAAGCATGGTAACCCTGCCATGGGTTTGACTTGATTTTATTGCACACACCAGGGTAAAATGTCCCATTTGGCACTTTAAAATCATGGTGATGATATTTTGAGCCCACACTGACATGTGCTGCAAAGTTGGGTAGAAATGCAGATCATGTATTAGGAAGAAAGCATACAATGACACAAAATGTTGTTGGACCACAAGGATTGACCACAGGGAAGGCATCGGGTCTGGGAAGCAAGCTATTGCGTTGTGGTCGAAGGGTTGAACAGCAAAACTACAGGTGTGAAAACCATTGGTAGTCATGGGGGTCACGAAAAGTGAACCGTGAAAGGGGAGGAAATGGGAAGGACTGTAATGAGGACAAAAAGAGCTAAATTTACCATCTGCAAAGGGTCGGCGCTCAGGCGAGATGATCATCTGTCTGCGCGGGCTTTGTATTCATCTTCCCGCTCTGCGATCTTCTGTGGCGATGCTCTGCAAATGGGTCATACTGCAAAGGAGATGGGGTGTGAGTGTGTTTCTAAATGGAAAACAGGCTCTCACACAGAGAATCTATTGTGGCATAACAACAGATGAAAGTTTAGATTTGTGACACCACGTACTTGCTCGTCTGACTGAGGAATGGCATTGAGAATTGCCACTGGCGCGTGGTACCCTGGCTTCTTTTGTCCCAACAAGCTTGTTGATGAATCCTCTTCATCGTCCTGAGGAAAGACAGAGAAACCAGAGTCTAGTCAACCCTCACCAAAACAGCAAGACTCTCCCAGTCAGACTTCAACCGGCAGAAAAAGCCTATAAAATTTCTCTTTACCATTAGTAACACTTTGGAAAAGGGTTTGAACTCACACACACACACAACAGTATACCACCTGTGTTGCATTGATTTAGAGCACTCAAAAAAAAAAAAAAAAAAAAAAAAACAGCATCTTCTCGGGGAATAACCACAAAAATAAAAAAAGATTCATTTGAGACCCTGTGGTCTGGATTCCAATGTATTTACACTAGCACATAAAGATGAATGAAAGACATCTACGAATGACATTACTACAGTTTAAAAATATGAGCATCTACTTCAAATATAAGAATGAGGCAAAAAATAATGAGAAATATGATGAGACGTCATGTCAGAGTGGCACTCACTCATAACAGCACTGATTAGTATTCACTCAGCATATATCTAGATCTTGACTTCTACTTCAGCTCAAAGGTAACTGATAAAATAAGGGAAAGATATGACGTCAAATATTTGGGCAGTCATTTTCCATCGTGGAGAATTTGATCCAAATTGGTTGGCAAATAAAAAAAGAATATAAGAGGCTCTCAGGGGTTGAGGTTTGTTGTAGCTGGGCTGCATCTGATTCCCCTCAAACAAGCAGCCAGTGGACCCTGACCCAAACTGACTCTCCCAGCTCATGTGCAACAAGGCAACGGGGAGCAGTCGAGCTCCAAAAACACACTGTGGAATTGTAAATAAAAGCAACAGAAATCTACATTCTACAAAACATTACAAATGTATCTATCTACTCACATCCTCCTGTTCATTGGCAGCAATAGAAGTGACATATCCAGCGAAGCGACTGTCGCTGCCACCATAGATCTCCTGGTCATAAAATCCAGTGGAGTCCAGGCCCACTCCTGCTCTCCTTCCTCCTGCAGGGTAGCCTTCATCCCCTGGATCTCCAGGATCTGGGCCTCGATGTCTACAGCGGAACAAGAAAACACAACAGAGGCTGAGAAACTGCGCAATTATCACGACATATCATGATATAATTCATTGTAATATACAAAGTTAACGGGGTTTAACAGAGTGTACTACGGCTTAGTGACACAGATAGAGCTAAACAGAACACAGGACGGATGTGTAACGTGTGCTCGAGCGCTGTTGTTAAATAAAGCTATTGCTAACTGGATTAGCCAAATGCGAGTCGTTCTAGCGGTTGAATAAATAAACTGTAGTGGTTAAATACAATTATAAAATAAAGCACGCGATTAAAAAAATAATTAATGCACGCCAGTGACTCTGGTGGTGAAGCTGCATAATGCATATATAGCCACAAAACGCAAAACAGTGCAGTGACGGTGAGTTAGCCAGCTAGCGAGCTAAAAGCTAGCACTCAGCGCCATTATCTGAGCAGTCCGCGTTGCGTCGTTCCGCGGCCTGCTGCGTGTCCCGATTAACAACTAATTAACATACAAGTATGCCCTCAAACACTCTAATGTCTACTACAACATTTCCTGACACATAGCACCACGAAAAATATTTTTTAATCGACGCCATTTCGTTTTAATCTGCAAATAATTTACCTTCGTGCGTTTTCGCGATCTTCGCCATTTTGGTGGCGGTTGTTCGACTCTAACACCGGAAGTATGTTAATCCACAGTTCCGCCTCCGTGAAGCTGTTCTCAGACCAGTTTACTAACACTCAGTCTTTCAGTGTTTTGGAGAGGGCTCGGGGAATGAGCCAATCAGGAGCCGCCTGTGAGGATTCGTTTCACGGCAGAACAAAGTATCGATGCCGCAGAGTACAAGTACAAGTCTTGTCCACAACACGTATTATAGGCAAAATAAAGTTATATTAAAGTAGCAACGTGCTCATCATGTAGAGTGCCTGTCCAGAGTGCTATATAATTATATACATGATATTTTGTCATTATTATTATAATTATTATTGATGCACCAATATGCATGTTTGTGATGGTCTGCAAATATCTAATTTAAACTATTTTACACACTGTTGGGAGTTTCATCTATAACGATGGATCCATTTTTTATGAGAAGGTTATGAATGTATTTAAAATCTGAATTTCAAAAGTAACCATAGATTTCGAAGAGTTAAAAGTACTTTCTACTACAGTGTAGTAGAGTAGAGAAATATAAAATGGAAACAGTACTTACAGGTTAGTCATGCATTGTGCTTAATTTGATTGCGTTGATAAATTTGCAATTTTGCGTCCATTATTATGTCAGATCAACTGTTCCAGAATGAGTCTCCTCTCTCTGCACAGAGGGAGTCATTGTACAAAGATATAACAGTTGGTAGGAATGACCTCCTGTAGCGGTCTTTTTTTACAGTGGAGCTGCAGGAGTCTCCGACTGAAACTGCTCTGCTGTTTGAGCAGGAGGTCATGTAGTGGATAGGAGTTGTTGTCCGTAATACTGAGCAGTTTGTGGAGCAACCTTTTTCCTTTTTTTTTTTATATAGATAGAACAAGCTAAACAAACTTAAACATCAAACTTTTATATACAGGAAAGACCTGCACAATACTACTATACTATTAAGTTCTATCCATAGGTCAGACTGTTACAAGGTTGTGGTTCAGGTTGTGCAGGAATACAGTGCAGACACTGGTGAAATAAAGATTGTTTGAATAACAGATGTAGTTTGGTGTAGTTCCCCTTTGTAACAATAAGTCATTAATTAGGACATTTGCACTCAGAAACAGCACGAAATTAAATGGAATGTACTAACTGTGAATTAGCTGACTGAAAATAATAGAGCAACGTTTCTGTCATGTTTAGTTTATGAGCACACGGCGCGCGTGTCAAACTAACTGAACTTTACTTGTACTTGAAGGCAGCACAGGCCGACGTAACCTGAGCCAACATCTCGTGACTTTCCTGCGTGTGCGCGTTCGTGCCCGCGCGAGACACTGACGTGAGTCATTTCAGCTGACAAACAACAATACGGGCCAATTAAAAACTCCCAGTTAGTACGGCTCCTCCAATGGTGGACCTGTATTCCCAGTGGGCGTGACGTTAGGGGCGGGGCACAACTGTGAGCATTGATACTTGTCAACTTGGCATTAATAAGCGAGTGAAGAAATCCGTCAAAGAAGGGACGATGGCGAGAGGTGGGCGAAGTCTGCGGAGAGTAGCTGAGTGCATTAAACAACTCCCTTCTACAGCTGGCCGGGAAATACAGACTAGGAACAACGTGAGGTACTGTATTTAATCTGTACTCTCGACTAAACCTGGGAAGTGTAGGAGAAGACGCACCTCGAACAAGAATAATACCACTTCGAGACTGTTTTGTTGAGTTACACACGTTAGGCTTCAAGGAAGTTATTCGTGGACTTTTTTTTTTTTTTTTTGCCTTATAAGAAACTTTATCGAATGGCCTGTACATTATTGTCACGACAAAAAGCATCTTTGTAGCACTTTAGATTTATCCAACATGGGTAATGTAGTCCAGGTACAAATCATTGGAGCCTAGTCTCCTGATAGAGCCTTCATAGTATGTCCTTAAACATTGTATTGTTGTATGTCTATTATTAAAGTTAAGGTTATATAAACTGATAATATGATTTATATGTTCTTTTTAACTACAAAGTAATCACTAACTGTAACTGTCAGATAAATGTAGTGCAGTAAAATGTGCAATATTTCCCTCTGAAGCGTGAAAGTAAAAGCGAAAGTAGCAGAAAATGTCAACTCTGTGGGCACAGTACAGTAAAGACATCTCTAAAATCTACTCCAGTGTGCTCATTAAAAATAAATGCAATAATTTACATTCCACTCCTGCGGCGTAAACTCACGCCCAGATGTTACAAGTTACAGATAGAACAACTGCTGCTGTGTTTTGCAATATGTCTTGTCGTCTACTTTTTATCTGGGGTTTAAATCCTACAGAGGAAAGAGTTTTTAGGTCAGCTGACAGGTGTGAGGTAAGATAAGACCACCGCCATTACTCTCCAAACTGGGAGCAGGACTGAAATCCAAGTCAGCCCGTGACATAATGTTCTGGAAGGCGGCAAATTCCTTGGAAGTGTTTTCTCGGAAAAAGGAGGAGTCCTTTCAGTTTCTTCACTGTAATGGTCAAAACATTGCATCTTTAAACTTGTGAGAACATGCAGTGTTCAGTATGCAAACTGCCTCTTTATCCATCATCTTCTGGTTTTGTCCTGCTCCTGCACCCTGGTGGGTTTTGATGCATGCACCCGTGTCCTCCTTCTTTGCTCCAAAGTCCAATTTCTCCACCATAGCTCTCCATATCTGCAGCTGTACACACCCGGCAGTTTGAGGTCAGTGCCATGTGGCAGCTCTATCACGTTTCAGGTAGAAGCGAGTGAGTGGACTCTGTTGGAAGGCCAGAAATGAAGCAGGAATTTGAAACAGCGCGTCACGACGAGCACAGAATAGGTTTCATAGGTTTAAGCTGATGATGACATTGATATTGTTACATCTCATTAAGTGGTGACATAATGGTTAATCACATCTAAAGATATGCCCTGAGAACTGTGCTGTGCTTTGATATACAGTTTATGTTCCAAACTATCCGGTGCCAGGGACACCATGGAACAGGGTGCCACAGGTGGCGTGGGTGACAGCCAGGCACAATGGACAAATCAAACTGTGTGACATATCCCTCAGTAGTCCCAGGGTCACTGTCAGTCAGGCCGACCCTGCAGGCTGCTGAAGGCAAGAGTAACACAACCCGAGTTTAGTGAGAGGTTCATAATGTCTGTGGAGGTTACAGGCCAGATCTTACCCATCCATGATTAACAGTGTGTGTGTGTGTGTGTGTGTGTCAGAGAGGATCTAAATCAGGACTCCTGTCAGGGTCCCAACTGGCTCATGATCAGTGAAGCATCACTGTGTGAGAAAAAGGAACTAGAACTGCAGCCAGAGTATTATTTTGATATCAGTTCAATTGATCATTTTGATTACAAAGTGAAGAAAACATAATATTTTTGCAAATCACAGGTTAAGTTCCTTCTAATGTGACTCGTTCATTTGTTGGATCAACTGTACAAAATCCAGATGTTTGTAGTTTGTAATGATACAAAGCTCATTTAATAAGCAGAGAGAACTGCTGTATGAGGAGCTCTAAAGATGCAATCTCTTTTCACTTCAACATGTATTACATCAAATTCACAGCACTCATCTGTCCAGGAGGTGAGCTGCAGGACTTCAAAGAATCACACAGTTAGTTATCTAAACTAAAAACAGCCCTTAATTAATTAATGACCCTCAGCACTTGCTGTGTGCCGGAATATTATCGTTCTTGTCAGGACATTGATCAGAAAGTCAGTGAGCATCAGGCAGATTGAGTGTGTCTCCTGTTGGAACGTATTTTCCAGTACTCATGGAATTCTTCCTGTAAGACCTGCTCATGATGCAGTCGAAACCTAATCATTAACCAGATTCTGCGACTTCTGCCCCTCAGGCCAAACACACAAAGTAGGCTGCATGTATGGAAACGTATGCAGGCGGTCACAGAACAGGGTTGAACAAGCCCAGGTGGAGACAGGGTGGTGCAGTGTTGTAGGTCTCCAAAGCTAGTCGTAAACTCGGTGCCCTTGACCTTGTTCCATTTTGATTTACAGGCATCTGTACACGTGTGACCATTTTATTAGAATGATAAATGCCTGACAGGTGTTCCAAGAAGGCTTCCATGTAGAACACCGTGTTCCCCATGAATGGAGGTTCACTGCACCTTGTTTGGTTATTGGTTATTAACACCACGCTCTGTCCTGATTCCAGTCCTCACCTTGGTTTTCTCACGCAGTCTGTGTCATTACTGTTTGTTTTGTGATCAGATACCTGTCATCATGTGGGATCCTGATGACCCGTGTGCCTCCCCTGCTGGGTGCAGCCATGCCAGGCCGTGGCATCCTGTTGCCCGCCCAGCTTCTTCAACCTCGCTGATTCGTTCTCCAAGAGGAAGGAGTATTCAGAGAGGCGCATCATCGGGTCAGTCTGCCATGTCTGCTTTCACTTCATGTGATGTTGTCTGAGACTTCCCTCCCCTTAGCTTTTCACAAGACAAACTTCTTGTCAAGTTAATGACGAGTCTTAGCAAATATAATCATCTAAAGTCTTTTAATAAATGTCACGTATGACTAATGAATGCTGGTGTCCTATGTGAGCTCCGCTATGCTTCTGGTGACGCACTAAATGTCCTCCTGTGTTCCATACAGAGGTCAGTCACTAAATCTGGATGTATAAATAGACGCAGGCGGCAGCAGCTTGAGTGATGCCGTTATGTAACAGTGGTGTGAGATTCTGTCTCTCATTCACGACATCTTGACTTTTCTTTAACTCATTCCTCCTTTTCTCCTCTTTATCCTGCACTCCTTTTCCTCTCTCTCTCTCTCTGTCTCTGTTCCTCATTGATCCACTTCAGACATTACTGGGTCACGAGTCCTGTGCAGTGCCAGTCTCGTTTAGTGTTTAGTGTTATGTCACAATGGCTGACCTTCATGCCCTTCCTGATGTGCAGCTCTGCACAGATCTATTTGCACGCTGCCAGCTCACAGCCCTCTGCTCTCCATCCTCCACTCTTCAGGTATTCCATGCAGGAGATCTATGACGTGGTGGCCGGGGTGGAAGACTACCGCCTCTTTGTGCCCTGGTGTAAGAAGTCTGATGTGGTGTTCAAGCGAGCTGGATTCTGCAAGGCCAAACTAACTGTCGGCTTTCCACCTGTGGTGGAGAATTACACCTCCCTTGTCACTACAGTCCGCCCCCACCTGGTCAAGGTAAGGCACCGCCTCCCAGGCCATGTTTGCTAAACACAACGAGCGCCATGCCAGAACATTTTCATACTCTTTTCTTAAACTTCTCATATCTTCTTCTTCTGTACTAACCTGTTATAAATCACTCACAAGTTTATATTTAAAGTCAAATGAATTCATTCAGATTGAAGCGTTGTAATTCTTCAGTCAGACGTGTGTGTGTTCCTCCTGTGGAGAGACAGACTGTTTGTAGATAATTGGTAAGACAGGCCTCACTACTGGGGAGTTGGTGCCCCACATACACCCCACTGAGTCCTTACTACAGCAGTGAAAATAAAATAAAACGCAGTAAGAGGAGAAAATGCATCCAAAGGGGAAAAAAGAAAAGGAAAGTCTATTTCCTGCACAAACTATAGACCTATATATATTTGTTAGAAGATGTTTGTGCAAATACAATGATCATAGAGAAAAACGGACATCACGCTCGGCAAGCCAATCAGACACTCAGATTGGTCAAACCTCCACAGACAGCCTTAAATGTGTCTGAAGCAGACAGTGACAGAAGAAGTTTAAAGAGTGGCGAGCACGGCCTCGATAAAGCTGTTAATCAGCTAAATAAAAAGTTATTTCCTGATTGTTTCACAGCGGTTACATTCAGCACATATAGACACGCCCCCAGCACCCACAACCCTGCTATGACTGGTCACAACACCTCATCCTGTCTGAATGCACGCTCTGGCTGCTAAAACGTTTTTCCCGTTATCATCCAGTCCTCCTCTAACACACCAAGTACTTCTTAAAATCACCTCATTCTACACTGTGTATGTATACATACACACACAGTGTTACACATACCCGTATCAGTATGTACCAGCTCTTCACTGAAGCTGTATGACGTTTACACACTTTGAAAACTCCACTCAGCTTTTAAAAGGTTAGACGTGACAATAAAGTAATCACAGTTACTTGATACAAGTAACTAGCAATAAATTAGAAATTCATTACCGTTTCTCATTCTGTGCAGCAATCCATTTACAGTTAGTGTGTGTGTGTGTGTGTGTGTTTGTTATCTTCAGGCCTCCTGTTCAGAGGCCAAACTGTTCAACCACCTGGAGACTGTGTGGCGTTTCAGCCCCGGCCTCCCCGGCTACCCTCGTACCTGCACTGTGGACTTTGCTGTGAGTAGACACACTGTGTGAGACACTGTGCTCACTCTGTCCAAGATCATATGTTGGTTCTTTGATGTTTGTGAGCTCGTCATGTTTGCAGTTGTAAGTGTCGTATTTCAAACTGAGACACACAAACGGTACGCCCAGTATGAAATGTCACTTCATCCTCTCCTCCACCCCTCCTCAGATCTCCTTTGAGTTCGGTCCCTCCTCCACTCCCAGCTAGCTCCGTCTTCTTCGACGAGGTGGTGAAGCAGATGGTTTCGGTTTTTGCGCCGTGCCTCAAGGTATCGGCGCGCAGAGACGGTCATCCCCGCGAGCTCATGTTCCACGAGATTCACCACACGTAGCGTCTCCCACTGCTGCACAAACACATGAAATCCACGAGACAGACACAATGATCAACGCCTAACGCCAGAGAGAAACATGAGAGAGAGAAGAGTGTTAGAGAGGATGAAGAGGAAAACTGAAACCTGCAGTGCCTTTCTCACAACAAAGACCAAATTTATTCCCAACTATTTCCTTTCTCATATTTTAGCCTGATGTGGATCCACCAGCTCATTTCACCTCAGTGCTCAACAAGTGTGGACATGCTTCATGCCAGAGAGCTGCTTCTGTGCCTGGTTTAAGTTCAAAGGGTTGGAGGTGAAACCATTGTGTAGCAGAGCTGTCGGTCATGATTAGTCAAGGATGTCCTCACATCTGTAAATATTAGCTACACTCACTAGTTGTCTACACTGCTCTAACCAGCATTTAGCTTGAATGTAACAAGAAAGTCAGTATTTGTGGAGTAATGGAGACCAGTGGTCCACCAGAGGGACAGAGGTTTCTCCTTCCTGTCCTGTTCGCTGGTAGTTCAGCCTTTTTCTAGTTCATGGTGACACATCACACTGGACACTTCAAATACAGTGTGTGTGTTTGATTCCCGCTGTATATTGTCTTCCTTTTCAGCGCACAGAGTTCAGGTTATATATTATCAATGATTTTGTAGGAGAGAAGGGAGTGGTGTTTAAAGTAAATCTTCTGTTCCTTTGCCCTTTTATTAGTTTTATTTTGAAGCATCGTCTTGAAGTGTGTGTGCATTTCAGGTTTGGATAACGATTCAGGTGATGCTTTGTGTTCCCTGAAGTCAAGCCGTGCACAGCAGGAGTTTCACATGTCAGCTAGTTAATTGCTCGTCTCAGGTCCACGTGACCCGTGTAACCTAAGGATAGAAAATTCCATAACAAGGTCTCATTACATGTACAGGTCCATGTATAACCTCAAGGATCCTTTGCTCAGGGTCGCCACAGCTTCCTGTGACAGCTGACCCACATCGGATGTGAGTGGAAAGGATTATAGGCGAGAGCTTGACTCAGCTGTGATCAGTTAGAAAGTGCTCAACATGAAGTAACGCCTGGCGGTAGAGGACTCACTTTGGAGTGTGTTCTGCTCTACAGCTTGTCACACACTCCTCTCTGCAGCATGACAGTGATTCCACTGATTAATCTCCTGATTTATGTTGTCATGTTGTAAAAGGAAAGGAAAAGATCACGTTTGACGACTGGAACCAGACCATATTGGCAGTTTTGCCAGTAATGTTGAGTCAGTGATTCATTTTCTGTCGATCGTGTCCGTGATTATTTGTTGCAGCTCTACAAGAGTCGGGCTGTGAAACCACATTTGTCATTCAAACACTGGTTACAGCAGTGCAGCACGCTAATGAGAGCAGTTTGTTTGGCAACCTTTGTGGTTCAACAACAGGTGAGTAGCTGAGCTGGATCAACACTCATGGATTATGTTACTGCTTCAGCTCGACCCAGAGGAAGACAGAGGTTACAGCACTGAGACCAGGATCCAGATAGTATTAAGACCTCGATGATGACTTGATCAGGCAAAAGAATGTCTAATTTCACGCGTAACTCTGCCCCTCCTCTCTCTCACCACATACTGTACATTATGAGAGTATCTGATCAGATTAAAGGGCAGAGGCAGTGACACTGGGTCACAGAGGATGTATTATGGCTGCAGGTAGATGTAGTAAATATACTGTAAACACACACACCTTTCTGGGGTGCTAAACTTTCATTGTTCTTTATTTCTCAGTAGGAGACGCTGTCTGTTTTTCTTCATAATGTTACACATGCTGCGCTCTCGTCATTATTAAGGGAGCGATGCTGGACATGAGAGTTGCTAAATGAAACAGCAAAGTGTGCAATATCAGCGGTGTAAGTGTTAAGCGAGCGTATACTCACTGTGTTATAAGGGCCCAAAGTGGCTGGCTAGGCAGAGGCCGGGTCACACACCTTGACCTGTGCTGTCAGTCACATGCTGTCGCAGTGAGCTATCTGCCACCCTCAAACCTTTCACGATTCCAACTGTCTAACCCACACTCACTGACAGAGTGCCTCCCACCTGCTGGCAGCATATTTATCTTTATTTTTAAACATTGTACTCCTTTTATCATATTTATTAGTCTCAGTGTAAATATTGGTTTGGAGATGACGTAAGAAAGACCTGTACACTGCTTTTAAAGACTGATGTGTGATGGGATGGGAAGAGGACTTGTGTAAATGGTGTTTGTGTTGAAAGATGTACCGACTGCATGATTTATAAACTATTTTTTATAAAAAAAAACGTTTGTGTGTGTTTATTTCTCAACACTTCTACAGGACAGGTCGTGACTTGAATTGAGCAGACAGAAATAGTGTCATCATGTGAGTGGTAAGAATAGACCTGCCGTCGGTATGAAGCAGGCGTGTCATGAGATTTAGAAATGTCACTGCTGGCATCATCTGAAGGCTCTGCACTGTTCCCTGTGCACTCTGACCTGCACTGATTAACCATGGTGAAATATTCCAGCAGGTGAAGGTGAGCATGCACACACTGAGACTAAACAAACCACACCGTCCATTCAGAAGCTGTTCTGAAGCTTTTCATCATGTCACATGATCTCTGGGGATGTTGAAATAAATATGGCTTCTATAGCAGCTTTGTATTTATGTACATGAGGTAGGTGCATATGACAGCATGGGTAGATTGTTTGTGAGTGATATTTACATATGAAAAGAACAAAAGACAAAGTAAACAGTGAGAATAATCATTTCTATTGTTACTTCACAGGTAATGTTCCTCACACTGTGTCTGGTTTTAAGTGTTCACCACAGCGATGGTCTGTAAGAAGGAACGTACAGTGTTCTAGGTGATATGATGAAATGATCATCAGCAGCTTTTCATCTGCTAGAGAAAATGATGTAATATCAACATCAGCTGCTGTTCATCAAGATGAAGCGTGGACATCAACTCTGAAGCTAAATTGTTCAGAAAAATAGAAATTTAAACTGAATGTAACTCAACTGGTCAATGTATCACCGACGAGTGATCATTACTGAAAGTTCCAGATAAGACACTAAACATCCAAACAGCTCTTTCCATGATTTCAGATGCTGAATCACTGTTGAATGCAAATGGAGTCAAATGAAGCCATAAATTACTCTGTGTGCTCTACACTGATCTGCTAAGTTTGTTTGACCATTTCTTTAATGATTACCGAGCAGTCTGCGACTGTCAACACAGCACGCACTGAGATTTATTGCTTCAATTGATTTACCATCAACACTGATTGGCGTCCATAAAATGTGGAAAATGTCTCCATTGTGTGTGTGTGTGTGAGAGAGAGAACTTTAAGCCTCAGCTAATGAACCGTAATCTGTAAAGTATTGTTTGAAAAAGAGCTCAGTAAGCAGCACATCTTGTCCTAGCTTGGAAGCCTATTGGAAATACATCATTAGTATAGCTTCAAAAACTACAAATGTCAAGATTCCCCCTGACCTGAGGATATGGATTCTGGGAGATATACAAACTCTAGATGCAAACTTTACTAAAAAATATTTCATATTGCTTGCGGGTACAGTCGGTAAAAAGTGTATTTTGCAGAATTGGAAATCAGAGTTTCCTCCATCACAGAGATAACGCTTAAATGAATTAAGCTCCTATAGCACACCTGAAAAAATCTTATTCAGTGTGAGGAACCCAGAGAAATATGAAATATGAAAAGGTATGGGGCTCTTTCTTGTCCTAACTACCATCATTACATCAGTTTAACTAGTACGTCAGTACTATTTTGTCAGTTTTATGATTATTTGGTGACCTCATACATCACTTGATTGTATTTTATTTAGCTTTTCAGATGTAACCAGAGGTGAACTCATGCAATTGTTTATTTTTTACCGTACCACAGTGGAGGGTGGGGGGTGGTGAGGGGTTCTGATTTTGCATATGTCTGTTCCTTTGTTTGTCTTTTTTGTGAAATTATGCATATGAAAAAGACTTCAATAAAAAAAAAAAAGCAACACATCTGAACAATTGATTTTATTAAATAAAAAAAAAAGAACACCATTCACCATTAATCATGTCTACATCGTACAAAACACAAGTCGAATGATCACTGCTGTTGGCAGAGGAATAACATGGAAAAGAAACAGCTGTGTTTTATGAACTAATATCTGGATGTGGTTGCTCTGACTCGTAGTGGGCAGGCGCATGAGCAGAGTCTCACTGGTGAAGATCGATGTTTAACAGCACGAGGACACTGCAGGTTTTCACATTTAGACTCATGACTCCTCCCCTCTCATATACAATCAGCCATATGTCATCAAATCAATATTCAGCTGACTCATGATCAATGACCTAAAAAAACAAACAAACACACAACACACCTCACAATGCTTCATGCATGAAATGACTCCAAAGACTTAAAAGCAGACATGTCAGTAAACATGCTTTCAGGCGGTGACACTCAACGTGCTCATTTAGGCACTCTTCATCCAGCTGTGGTCATGTGACATCAGACAGAACAATGTAATGTTACTCAGACTTGAGCTCTGGAAGAATGTTTAATTAAATCAAATGACAGACTTGAAGTCAAAATATTAGCTGGGACAAGAAGTAATGACAGATATAAAAACAAACAATTAACAAACACTGACAGAAATAAGGGCTGACTCATGGTAGGCATCTCTCTCTCTGCAGTAACACAGAGAAGCATCGATGTATACACTTAGTTAGTTTCTTCTTCACGACCTCTCTGATGAAACATAGAAGCATCTTTATGTCTGCGGGCTGTTTTATGATGGACTGAGTTTAGAGTAGAGGTGCTGAGGAGGATCCTGGTCTAACTGGGCTTGATGGGCTCTCAGACCGGTTGAGTGGGAGAACTGGCTGAGTTTGTGGCTCCTCCATAAACCCAGAAAGAGAGGCAGGAGGCAGAATCATGTGAAGTAGTGAGGGGGTGGGGGGGTCATTAACTATTTGCAGCTCCAACATACTCATAGTCAGTCAGTATGGGCAAAGTCTGGTGCAGGTTCTTGGAGGATTTTCTTCTGTTCCTCAGCCACCTTCAGCGCCACTCTGCCGGTTAGTCTGTACAGCAGTCAGGAGGGTTGGCCTAGAAACCCATGCCACCTCCCATACCGCCCATGCCGCCCATGCCTCCCATACCGCCTCCTGGCATCTCCTTCTCCTCCTTGGGTATCTCTGTGACTACGGCCTCAGCAGTGGAGAGCAGAGATGCTACTCCTGCAGCATCCAACAGGGCTGTCCTCACCACCTGGAGTAAGAGGACATAATGTTTGGGTTGGGTTGGCTTCTCATACATGCAGCAACACGTGATCTTCCTCAGTTAACATCAAAACTACTCAGTCAAGCCAGCTTCATTAACTCAGCCTGAACACTGTGTGGCAGTGTTGAGCTGGTTCAGATCTGTGAGGGGACACCAGTGCTCAGTACAATCTGAGTCTCCTCATGTCCCTCTCACGTGCTGAACAGTTGATTTCTAATTACACACCTCAAAACACAAAATCTGATTGGTTGCCAAGTCCTGTCTAACTATCGTCCACAGTGATGCTGTACCTTGGTGGTCAATGATGCCCTTCTCCACCATGTTGGCGTACTCCTGCATGGCGTCGTGCCGATTCGGCCGCCTGCAGGATCTTCTCCACCACTAGCGAACCCTCCACGCCTGCGTTCTTAGCGATGGTCATGGCAGGAATCACAGTGCCGTCTGATGATGTCCACACCTGTGAAGGCGGAGGAACAGATCAACACGGTCGTGTCTCAAATGCAATGTCATGTATTATTACTACATTATAAAGTTTCAGTACAGCTGAGTTTACTAACGATCTTCTGGTCGGTGTTGGCATTTTCAGGGTATCAAGGGCGGGATGCAGCGCAGCAGGGCACAGCCTCCACCTGATGCGATACCCCCTCCTCCACAGCAGCCGCCGGTGGCGTTCAGAGCGTCCGTCACGGTCCTTCTCGTTCACCTCCCGTCACTCGTTCCTCCGATCTGAAACACAGATCATGCATCACAACTTTGTTTTTCAAACAGTAAAACTACAAAGATCAGCAGGTAGCACCGTCTGTAGGCGCACCTTGAGCAGCCACTCCGTCAGACAGCTTGCCAGCCTCGTTGAGTTTCTCCTTCTCGTCGCTGGTGGTGTTCTCCAGCTGCTCTGCGATCTCTGCCTCGCTTCGACCTCAGCTGGGCTGCCGCCTCCCTTCAGCAGCAAGGTGTCGTCTTTGGTGATCTGCACCTCGCCCACCTTGCCGAAGTCATGAGCCTGGATGTCTTGAGAGCCAGGCCCAGAGACTCATCTCCAAACACCTGGAGAAAGAGAACAGACACACATTTACTAACAAAGCAACACGAGGTGGATAAAGTTGTCAAGTTACTCGATATTGAGAAGTAGGCGTACAGTTCCTCCGGTGGAGATGGACATGTCCTTCAGCTGATTCTTTCTGTTGTCTCGAAGCCTGGAGCTTTATGGCGACCACCTGAAGCCGACCTTCAGTCTGCAATTTGTTGAAATAATTAACTTTATTTAATTCAAACACTTAATAATAATTTGGCATGTAATAATTTGTCATCTGGCTAATCTATTCAAGCTACACACGAGCCACATTTGAGCTTTTCAAGTGGCTCAGGACACAAACACAACGTACCTGTTGAGAACCAAGGTGCTGAGGCCTCTCCGTCCACATCCTCAGCCACAATGACCAGTGGTTTGCGGTGCTGGTTGGCGATCTCCAGGGCTGGCACGATGCTCTGGACACTGGAGATCTTCTTCTCACTCAGCAGCAGGTAGGCATCCTGGAACTCACATTTCTGACCTGGAAACAGAGATTAAAGATTTAGCATGGTTATTTTTATAGGCAGATATGAGGACAGGGCGTGTTTCAGCTTCATGTGTGGTAGTCGTCTGCGAGCACCCTCACCTTTGGCAGTGTTGATGAAGTAAGGAGATGTAACCGTGGTCAAACTTCATGCCCTCAATGATCTCCAGCTCATCGTGCAGAGTCTTCCCATCCTGACATGTAAAGCATGTATTGATTATGTCACTTTACAACTAGAGCAGTACATTTGTTGTTTTTTCTGTGAGATTGTTAAACTCACCTTAACAGTGATGACTCCTTTGGCGACTTTCTTCATGGCGTTGGGATGATGTTACCAATCTCCACGTCGCCGTTGGCTGAATTGTAGCAACAAAAGACGCGACATTGAGGCACTTCATTACAAACTCAAGACAGGCAGCTACTCATCATTCCTATGAATAAATGATTTATTATGTTAACCTGTGCGATCTCCTCAGGGTTGTGACTGGTTTGGACAGGTTCTTCAGCTCGTTAATGGCGTGTTCCACAGCCATCATGACTCCGCGGCGGATCTCCACGGGTTAGCTCCCTTGCTGATGGTGTCGAAGCCCTCCTTGGCGATGGCGCGAGCCAGCACTGTGGCGTAGTGGTGCGTCGCCAGCCTCGTTGGTGTTGTTGGCCCGTCCTGCACTAGCGGCACGATGTTCTTGTACTTGTCCTTCAGGTCGATGCTCTTGGCCACCGTCACGTCGCCCGGTGACCTTAGGGCTGCCCCATGTCTGCTGATCGATGATGACAGCGACCCTGGAACAGAGAGAGCAGTCAATCAGTTCTGAGTTCTGAGCAGTGGATTCAATACAAAACATCAAACCTCATATTACCTTTGGGCCCATGGTGACAGCCGGCATCAGCCACAAGGTCCACTCCTGCAGCATGAGGGCGAGCATCAGCTCCAAACTTTACATCCTTGGCGTAGGCTCGTGTGAGGTGAGGAGCCAGCGCCCTGCACGGGCCTCACCTGCTTCATGACTGTTGGTAAGCGAAACATCTCTGTGGGGAGAAAAGACACACGTCTGACACCACATCATCACATCATCCTTTTATGATCAGAGGTGTTTTGGAAAGCAGACATGTAGAGTCTGATGAGCGGAGCCAAAGTACACCTAAATAATAATTCACCAAAACTCATCCACCCCCTCAACCACCACAGGAAGATGATGTTACAAAGGTTAACTGTGCCCAGTGGCCACTAGTGGCATGACATGCTGCTAGTGAATGAATGAGCCTCCAGTCCACGGGCAAAAGATTTTCAGTTCTCCATGTCACCTTCTACAAAAAGGTGCAATTATTACCTAAAAAACGTGACACAGCAGAGCTCAGGCATCCCAAAATACACTGCGACTAACAACCATTTCTACTGATGGTTACTCTGTCGGTTATTTTCTTACATTTTCAATGGACTGATTGGCAAATTATGATATATTAATACCAAAATATGGGGAATGGCCATCAAACTTTCACAGACGCCAAGGCGTCGTCTTCATAATCAGTGTGTGTCTCTAACAGTCATGATCCTGAAGACATTTGAGGCTGAGTCAGAAAATTTTCCATTTCTGTACGATAAATGTCTAAAAGGGTTCAATGATCATTAAAAAGTCTTCTGTCTAATCACATATGCTAACAATAAAGACAAACTGCCCCCGGCCGTGTCCTCACTCAGCCCTTGAGCACAAACAGTGAATAGCTTCGACAGTTATCCAGTCAGCTTTTTCTACTTGGAAGACATCGAGCTTAATCTCTGGATTATTCAATGAGAGCCGTCTAGTACTCCTGGCCTCGATCGTGACTCGGGATTATAAAACGTATCCCCAAACCCAGTTCCCGTTACCCCCACCCCCATGTTCTCCTCAGGTCGTGCGTCACAAGGTCAAATTGGAAAAAGCATGTGCGGAACTGCTTCACCATCTCTGCTCAGCCTCTAATGACTGACCATCACACTGTCAGCGGAGTTACTTAACAATTCAATGACCGACGACATGTTCCCGGTGATCAGGCTCTTCCTCCGCAGCACTCCTCTCTCTCTCCTGTGACTTCAATATTTAAGTGTTTCATCAGTCAGACACGACACGCAGCGTGCCTGACTGAATTTAAACTCAATAACCGTCTCAGAGTGGATGACTAGCTTCGCCTGTTAGCATGTCTGTCCTTGCAGTTAAGTGGAATCTGTTAGCTAGGAGTGATTAAAGCTAGCATTTCTGGAAAGTGTTGCATCACAGGCTGTTACATCTTGGCTAACACACAACCTATGCTGAAAAAAGCCCGCGCTGGTCTGAGGTACAGCCTGTAGTGTTAGCTCGAAGCTTTAAAGACTTTAGAAAATGTCAGCACTTACTTGTGAGTAAAAGGCTGGCGGCTACAAGGTGCTCGTCTGCAAGACGGAATGATACGACTGGGCAGTTGAGGACAGCGGTGCGGTGCACATGGCCCATCACATCCGGGTATTTACCGGCACGCCCGACTCTGAATAACAGATAACTAGTTTCGAAACTCGTCTTATATGACTTTTTTAAACCACTCTCGTGAGCTACACCTTATTGTACAGATATACAATATTGTGTTGTAAGTTATACAATTCAGCTCTTTATTTATGATTTATGATGATTTATGATTCGAAATACACGTCAATGCTCGTTCAGGCACTTCTAGAATTTTCGCGTGTGCCATTGGAGGAAAAAAACAGAGGTCAAAGTTGAAATTGTGCAACATTGCTCCAGCTTGTAATGTGCGAATGACCGCGAAATGACCGAAACACACTTCAAAACCACCTGACATATTTTCGTCTTGCTGGATAGTGTATATATGAATAAACTTTGACGTGTTTGCTGTGTACGTGAGGTATACTAGAATGTTCTGTTTAGGCAACGAATCGGTCTTCAAGTTCAGGGCAGGTATTGCGCATGCGCAGATTCCTTCTGGATATTTCCTCACGTGGTTATCCCCTTCAGTGTGTTACATCCACGCTCGCGAGAAACTGGGGTGAATCTCCACGCAGACTGTCGGACCGCTCACACGCCCAGACATGGTAAGACACTCTGTCCGAAGCTGTCTGTGTTCGTTATGAACACCGCGGAGCTCTGTAGGCGGCCGGCGGCTCGCCTTACCGCGCTTCATATGGCTGCTAAATCATCGTTAGCAGACAGCGTCGTCTTAGCTTTCTCTAACATCGAGTCGCAAGGTCAGAGCAGGAGAGAAGGAGACACGGTCATGTTTATGTCGACACACACTGAGAGTGTTAGAGAAGGAGAAGGTTTTACATGGAGGTTATCTCTATCGTTAAACACACAGCTGCTGCTGCAGCTGTGTTACACCTTTGCTCACTCTCTGTGTGTGTGTGTGTGTGTGTGTTTTCTGTCATCTCATGGACGTTTATGACGCGACACGTGCTGATGAATGAATGAGACGTTTATCACTGCAGCAGTCACATGTGGCTGTGCACGTAAAGCGTGTGTGAGCGCAGAGACAGTCAGTCCGGTGAGCTTCTCTTTCTATCCGGTGCCTGTTGGTCACGTTTATGTCGTCATGTTAAACTGCGGTGCCGCTTGGCCGGTGAAAATGCGAATTCCATGCGCCTTTAAATCATTTCCGGGTTCCGGTCCTTGCTTTCACTACGTAACTGACCTCGTGACGTATCCCGCAGAGCATAAGTCACTTCTGTACATGCTAATGCAGAGTATCATGAATAAGTATAGTACTATTAGTCCACTAACCAGATGATCGGCGGTTCGATCCTCCAGTCGAAGTGTCTTTGTGCAAGATACTGAACCCTAATTTCCTGAAGGCTGTGGCATCAGTGTGTGAATGAGATATGTACTGTAAAAGCGCTTTGGTGGTCAGAAGACTAGAAAGGAGATATAAAAGTACACTTCGTTTACCATATTAAAGTCCTTCACTGTATTTTGGTATCTGTGTTAGAGCAGGAGGATAAAATATTCAAAACACTGCAGTATAATGCCAGTTCATGCAGCTGACAGTGTGAAAATACGATTCATGTACCCTGACACCTCCATGAAAAGCTTCTGGCAAACTGTCCTTGAGTGTTATCTTGAAATGTTAAAAAGCTGGAGGACGTTCAATCCCGTCAAGGCTGTTATGTGACTGCAACATCAAATTCCAAGATTCTTCTTTTTCATCATCAAAGTATTTTATCAGCCGTCTCGCTCCTGCTCCTGACTCGGGTTAAACAGTCAGTGAATAGCTAACTCCATGTCCCTTTTTGCCGTCTACTGGATTTGATCAGTCAACAAACTGGGACGTGTCCTTCTCCCCACCACAAACAACCTTCACCCAAGGTCACGGTACATCTGTTGCTATCAGACAGTTGTCCTCCTCCTCCCTCACGCCTCTGCTTCTTGTAACTTTACACTGCCCAAAAACACAGACATAATGGAGAAAGGCTGACTTTGATTAGACAGAGTTTTGTAATAATTGACTCCACAGAGGCTCCTCTGTGAAGCAGCAGCAGCTGATTTATTCTTGACATTACTTAAATCTCCCTGCCTTACACCTCACCTCCCCTTCTCCAGCAGAGCAGCTACAGTCACCGATTAATCTGGATAATTTTGTGTTTGAACACATTTTAACTAAGTTGTCATACAACAGGCCTTACTATTACGCTGCATTGAATCACACAGAGATTCTATCTCATCAGTGTGTGTTTGTAGAGCGCCCTACAGAGTAAGTTAGTGGATCAGGGGTCCACTGGCATGTGCACATGGGCCAGAGAGCACTACTTTAGGTTTAGAGGAACAAAGAAGTCAGAAGCCCTGCGAGCTTCTGCCATCTGTTTTATCCGGTGAAGTAACAAAAGTTAAAACACTGTTTGATAGTAATATTATCTGTTCATTTCCTGTCTTTGTTCTCACTTGCAGGCCTTCAGAAAATTCCTCCCCTGTTTGACCGCGTGCTGGTGGAGCGCTTTGCAGAGACGAGTATGAAGGGTGGCATCATGCTGCCAGAGAAGTCTCAAGGCAAGGTGCTGCAGGCCACGGTGGTGGCAGTAGGACCACTCCGTCAATCAGGTGATAATCTGTTCTCAGCCTACTAGGCAGATTTTCTGCCTTCCATGTGAGGCATGTGGTGTTTCCTAGTTTCTATCTGGCCTCTACTCTTGTGTAACTTCTGGTGTGATGTTTCTTTGTTTTTCTAGAAAGGAGACTTGCAGACCGTCAGCGTGAAGGTTGGAGAGAAAGTACTCCTACCAAGTGCGGTGGAACTAAAGTCAGTCTGGGCGATAAGGTGCAGTACAGTTGACTTTTCATCTGAATTGGTTAAGATCAGTTTTCTTGCTGTACCTTCCTCAGTTAATCTCTTTTCTTACTCTAACCTTCAGGATTACTACCTGTTCCGCGATGGAGACATCCTCGGTATCATCGATTGAGTCATCTTTTTGTCGTCTCGTCATCCCTGCAGAGAAAACTAAGTTCCAACTGTCATGTCTGTTTTTTCTTTTTTGTTATTACAATTGTAAATAATTCTAATTACATTTTGTTAAAATAAAGGTGAACTGTTGATTGTTGTCCTTTTGTCTGATTTCATACTTCGTAAACATTAGTCAGCAGATAAGTTCAAGTTTAAGTTCAAGTCTTTTCTGTACTGACAGTGTCTTATGGCCATTTTAAGTTTATGCAACTTGCTTAGATATACTTGTAGACTACTGTTAAGACAAGATGACTGCCACCCTCAACATTCATCCAGAGATGGACATGACTTGCCAGTAAAATCAGTGGATTTGGTGCAAAATTAAACTACGCTGTGTCTTAAGGGCAGACAATGACCTCCATTTGTACAAGATGTAGTGCAAATTTGACGGCTCATTTTGTGAGTAAAAATTCATTCAACATTTGATATAAGTATTATCAGCAAATGGTCTCAAACATAAAATAACCTGTTATTTAAACTCTATTATAGCATTCATGTTTAATCAGTAATGTTGTAGGTGGAGCTAATTTTAACTACTTGCTTTACAACTGAGAGCAAGGTTAATGTAGCCAGTGGGCCACCACACTGGAATCTGCCTGGAGTTGATCTCTGTTCTGTCAATAAGCTCTGTGTTGAATTCACACAAACTGTGAACTCTATCTAGTATACAGGAGGAAGGGATCATGGTTTTCTCAATAAGAACAAAAGCAATCCAAAAATGTTCCACTGTAAGAACTGTCAGTTTGACATACTTTTAATTCAACACAGTGTTTTAGTAATATGTTCATTCACGTAATAAAATCTAAAATAACGAAACTAATGTTGACACAGTGCCCTATAAGACATACAAGATAAACTAAACATGCATCTAAGTGATGAAAATGTTATCACTAATTTGCACTATTTTTTTTTTTGCCAGTGTTGCTAAATGCTTGCTCATGGTAGGAATTGTTGGCTCTCTATAAATAATATAAATGACAAAAGGAATTTAGTGCAATATACACTACCGTTCAAAAGTTTGGGGTCAGAAAATTCCATATTTTCCATGAAAACATACAAGAAATGAGTTTAAATAGGACATATTGCAAAAAGAATATAAAATATATCCACTGACAAGTTCAGAAATAATGATCTTTAATTGAAATAATAATTGTTTCCTTCAAACTTGGCTTTAATCAAAGAATCGTCCATTTGCACAACAGCTCAACAGGGTTGAGATCAGGTACTGTGCTGACCACTCCATCACAGACAGAATACCAGCTGACTGCTTCTTCCCTAAATAATTCTTGCTCTGGCACAGCTCCAAATTGAGCTGTGCTTTCTCTAATCTTTTTTATTGGCCAGTCTAAAATATGGTTATTTCTTTATATATATATATTTTAAAAGTAATAATAATAAATAAATCTGTCATATGTTTTATAAGTAAAACATTTAACTTTAACTACATTTCTAATTTTCATTCAGTTTATGTCATAATGACAGAGGGTGTGCTTTCAGTGTCAGTAAGTAGTATTAAGGATAAATAAACTTAAATGGAAATAGTCGAGTAAAGTAGAAGTACTTCTTGTAGTTAAGTACAGTACACGAGTATGAGAGTGTGTATTTAGTTAACGTCGAAGCGTTTGAGTGTGCCGCTTCGCTCGGTCACATCCGAGTCCGCCGCTACGACACGGCAGCTGACGAACATCCGGTATTCTGTCGAGATGGTCATGGCGGAGGGTACTGCAGTTCTCAGGAGGAATCGGCCTGGAACCAAGGCAAAGGTGCGTTTAACCCGGCAGGAACACTTGAACATCAGCGTAGTGAAGCCCCGTGGTTACGGGTTGCTGTCTTGTTTGAGTCACGTCGTTTTACTAAACGTATTTCATCGACAGCTCGGTCGCAGACAACATGTAGGAAGGGCCTGACCTGGAACTAGCCGGCTAGCTAACCTTAGCTGTTGCACCGTCTATTTCCTGGAGTATCGTTAACTTATATGACTACGGGAATTGCTTTATATCTAAGAGCTCTGTGTGATAATCATTGTTGATTCAATAATCATGAACCCAGTATGGCGAATGAGGTTCACACACGATGCTCTGACACAAACCACCCGCTCAGAATGTTTCGTAAACGCTCTCTGGCTGTTTTCTCTGCAGGAAGCAGTCGCAGCCCCGCTGACGCTATCTGGGTTAGCTAATCAGTTAGCGTTAGGTTAGCTTCGTAGCTGTGAATAATGTAGAAAAAGAAAGCCTGCTAACTGTGACTGGGTGATTTCCTCTCAGCAGAACACTGAGTGGAGCCACACTTCAGACTTAACGAACGTTAAGCTCATTGTACGCCGTGTGTGATGTGTGTTGTAACGACACGGTTGCCTCAGTCTCGCTGTTGAACGTCAGATGACAGCTGTGTAGACATGTTTTATACAATGGCAGCTTTGTCACTTCGACTGAAGACTAAAACTGTCCTCCTCCTCCATGTATAGGATTTCTACAACTGGCCGGATGAATCATTTGAGGAGATGGACAGCACCCTGGCTGTCCAACAGGTGTGTTGTCATGTCATGTCGAGTCATGTGTGTGTCTGCCACAGTCTTGCCTACAGAGTGTGTGTGTTGATCTAAAAAAAAAAAAAGAATTACAAAGGAAATGACTTTATTGATAATCATAAATGTGATATCTGTGGTAAATGGACTGTACTTATATAACACTTTCTAGTCTTCCGACCACTCAAAGCGCTTTTACACTACATATCTCATTCACACACATTCACACACTGATGGCACAGGAGCAATTTGGGGTTCAGTATCTTGCCCAAGGACACTTCGACATGCAGACTGGAGGAGGCGGGATCGAACCTGATTAGATCATCTGATTAGTCGACGACCGCTCTACCTCTGCCAAAGCCGCCCACGATAAATACGACTAAAGGTCCTTTTCCACAGTCCTGAATATAATCAATAATAATAATATTATCTGAGCATAAACAAAGGCTTTCATTGTGAAGGGTCAGATAAGGAGACAATGAACCACCCGAATGACAAGTTTACATTCTGTCAGGTGTGTCCTGACACAATATTCACATGCCACATGTACACAGAGAGCAGGAGGAATGTTTCCTGCTCATGCTTGAAACTACACGAGAGATATCGTAACACTATTCCAATGTGGGTGGGCGTCACGTCCATGTTCTTACTCAGTGGAGACATTTCTTTTCTTTTTCTTTTTTGAGGTTTCAGCAGTCAGTTAGTCGAATCTGGAGTATCTTCCAGTGTTCTTAGTGCAACATTTTCTCTTCATGTTATTATTACTCCACTGAAGTAAAGATCAGAAATAGATATGAGAACAATCTTTTTTTAAAACAGACTAATCTCTGACAGTTTATTAGCTGACTGATCTTTAATGTCAGCAATCTCCTCACTAATGGTAGTTACAAACTCTTTTATCAAAGACTAAAGTTAGTTATACCTGAACATTTCACTCTGTGTGACTTTCTTGAATTTTTATTTGACTTATGAGAGATGTTTTTACAGAAGACACTGATCCCCCTCATACTCAACGTTCAGTTAATGTTAGAGCATGTTTGTTGTTGTACTGGCAGGAAGTGGCACACTGCACGTGTGCCCTCTGCAGATCCCCAGACAAAGAGGTCCAGAGTGGGTTCAGACTGTTGAAGCCACAGCTGAACTTTAGATTTCATTATGTGCAGAAGGTGGACTCGTCCTACCTTTCATTTGAATGGCATTAAGATTTCTTTACAGACAGTATGTGAGAATGATGCACTAAGGTGGACTGTTCTTCAACTGCAACTAAAGACACTGTAGTTTCATCACACGGTATATTCATGTATCTTCCTCCAGCTGTGTAGCCTTCATCCTTTATTTTAGTTTCCCAGAAGCACCTGACTTTGGAATCATTACAGTCATTGTGGATTATCAGTGTTCGGTTATATGAAGGTGATGGGCACGTTGCTGTGGCTGAGTGAGGTCTCTCCTGAAGTGTGTATCTGTGTGATGTTCTCTTTCAGTACATTCAGCAGAACATTAGATCAGACTGCTCCAACGTGACAAAATCCTGGAACCTCCAGAGGGTCAGGATGAGGGGGTGTGGAAGTCATGAGCACCTCAGGTACGTTTTCTAAAATCTGAAGATAAATAGAGGAGTGCAGACTCCCCATGTTAAGACTAACATTTAATTCACTTTTATTTTGAAATGAAAAGACAGCCATGATCCATTGTATACAGAGTGAGGGCAGGCAGCTTTCCTATTTAAAGGGACTCCTTGTCAAGCTAACAGTGATTCCAATGCTACAGTGTTCAGCTGATTTGAAGTCATGCTAAGCACGGTTATTGTCATAAATGAGTTTGGGTCTGTTGTTTGTCTCAGATGTCTGAGAACACTTTGAATTGTGGAAAGTTTCAGAGCTGCAGTCAAACATGTTGTTTTTCCATAGAAGCGGCGGATAGATGGTCTGAGCGTTGATGCCCTCAAATAAGTTGTAAACCTGACACGTGGTTACTGAAGCAGAAATCACTCATGTGGTTTTGTTCTAACCGTGCTCTTGTTTCCTGTTTGTAGGCAGTTCTGTCTGGAGCTCAATGGATTAGCTGTAAAACTGCAGGTCAGTGATCGATCGATGTACAAACAGTTTGAAATGTTCTGATGTGAGCAGCTTCTGTCTGAAAGATTTTGTCTCAGTACCAAAGTCTATATCCAAATAAGGAGCACTTTAAGGGTCTAAAGGATTGTAACAAATACACCAACAGTCTGTTCAGTGCAGACACAATCACAGCTGCTGTCAGCAGACAGCTACGTTCTTCTAAAGAGTCCTTCAGAGGTCAAATCTGAGCTGTGGTGATGTTCGTCTTTCCTCCTTCAGAGTGAGTGCCATCCAGACACCTGCACCCAGATGACAGCCACAGAGCAGTGGATCTTTTTATGTGCTGCCCACAAGACACCCAAAGAGGTCAGTCAACACTGATTCACTCAAACCTCACGTTTGTCACACACATGAAGCCCTAAGCATGATTTATTTATCTCTGCCTTTGTCTGAGGTCACATAGAAACGTGTGTGTGTTCGTGTGTGTGTGTGTGTGTGTGTGTGTGTGTGTGTGTGTGTGTGTGTGTGGTCCTACAGTGCCCTGCCATTGATTACACCAGGCACACGCTGGACGGAGCTGCCTGTCTTCTCAATAGCAACAAATACTTCCCAGCAGGTCAGTCCTCTTCCTTTTAAACCTGCAGTAACCCGTGTTTTTGGCTGTTAAAACAATGTTGATTTACCACCTTTCAGTTGATACGGCAAACTTGCAGTAGTTGGCAAATAGTTGGCAGCAGTTAGGGAGCAACATTAGAGTTGAGTTTCTGGCTGCTTGGTGAACCTTTTTCTCTACCAACTCTTGAGGAAGTATCTGACTCCTGGCTGCTAAAGCGCTCCTTTATGTTCACCAGCTTGTGTCTAACTGTGTCTGTCTGCTGTTTGGTGATAAGCAGGTAGTGTACAGTGGGTGTTTAGAGGTTTACACTCAAACAGCTGAGGCCAGAAACAGAGCTAAACAGCTGAACAACGAGCTGTAACTCACTATTAAGCTCGGCAACACTGTGGGAGCTGCTGGCAGCTGCTTCATTCTGTAGTTCATTATGTTTAATCTATAAAGAGTGTCATCTGACACACTGGATGGAACATTAATATCAAACTCGTACTGTTCGCTTTTAAAGCCGCTTCCTAGCTCCTGGAAACCAGATAAACAACTGTGCACTCTTCTGGAGGCATTCATGGTGTTGTACACAAAGTGATGACACTGTTGTGTTAAAATAAAGCTCTTGAGAGATGTTTAGCCCCACAGCCGGCCATTGTTGGGAGAAGTGGGTATGCTTGTCGCATTGTCATTTCAGGAAATAAATAAGAAAAGTTTGAGTCTGTTGTTATCAGTGGCGAGCTTTCAGTTTCTATGAATGTAATTACACACTGCTTCCATCGTCTGGTCCGTCTCTGCAGGGTGAGCATCAAAGAGTCATCAGTGGCCAAACTGGGCTCTGTCTGTGTCGCATCTATAGGATATTCTCTCATGCCTACTTCCATCACCGCCAGATATTTGACAAGTATGAGGTATGAAATATCCTGCCATCGCGTTCCACCTAAGAAGCTCTTAGTTCGATGTTTGTTCCTCTTCCACACTCTTTGTTAGGTCAGATTCAGACTTTCTAACACAGACATGAGTATAATAATATTCATTTTCATCGACATACAGAATGAAACGTTCCTGTGTCACGGTTCACGCGCCGTCATGAAGTACAACCTGATGTCCAAGGACAACCTGATCGTGCCCATTCTGGAGGAGGGAGAACACCTCATCAGCTGGGGAGAGCGAGGCTTAGGACACAGCTGCTGCCATAAGACCATGTAAACACACACCATCACAGAGAGACACACACCTGCATAACACAGCACACACACACACACACACACACACACACACACACACACACACACATAGTACACACTACAGTGTATTAAGGCTCCTGTCTAGTAACACTGTCCATGTCCCTCCACCCCTGTCACCTGTGTCTATCTCAAAGGAAGTAAGGGTAAAGAATACCAGGAGCAGAGTTCAGCCATGCCTGCAGGACTACATGATGTTTTCTACCCCGTTTTCACGCTGTGACTCAGCTGTCTCTCATACAGTCCTGCTCTCACACCTCCTTTAGGAAGCCCTTCTCCTTAATCCTCTTTAAGCAGCTGGATTTGCAAAAACCTATGTAATCATGGTGACCCGTATTGTTGACAAAGGCACACACTGACAGCCCCCCCTGTATATAACCCCACTCCCCCTTCCTCCCTCTCTCTTTATTCACTATCATGTTTTTCTGATGGTGCTTCACTCTTTTGTGTCTGCTTCTGTTTCTCTATTAGCTTGTGTTGCCTACCAGCCTGTTAGGGGTGTCCCATCAAATGGATCACTAAATTAGCCTGCTGACTTAATAATGCTATTAAAACACAATGTTAGGTATGTGTGGCTTGTGTGGTAGTGAACAAAGACAAACTTAATCTCTAGCTTTGTATGTGTACTAGCAGTCAGATATTCTTTCTGTGTGGCCTCTGAGGTGAACCTTCAGAGTGTTTAGGAAGGCTCGTTGGCTAACTCTGATCCTGCTTTGTGACATGCCCCCATTTTAATACTGTGTAAATAATGTGCCTGATATTCCCTCTTCCTTACATGACAACCACCACTGTGCAGGCACAGACTGAGCTGCTGTAAGCCAGTTCTTACGTCTTTAAGCATTACATGAGTGAATACCACAGGAAGGCGGAATATCAGCAACATTTAAGTACATCAGAACACAACCTCCCTTCTTTTACCCTCTCCTCATTAAGTTATTTTGTGGGAGAGTCTTGTCAATCAAACCCACTTTTTTTTTAATGGACTAAAAATTTTTGTTACTGTTGACATTTTCATGATGTCTGTTAATAAAAAGACCTATTATTCAGATGGCTGTGTGGACATTGTTATTATTGCTGGGATGCAGAGTTTCTGCAAACTGGGGAGAAACTCAACGCTTAAAGGCAGTGTGTGGAGATTTAGCGACATCTAGTGGTGGAACTGCAGAGCTATGGCAACTGAAAGGCTGTATCTAGGCAGTACAGTCTAATAGTCAAAAAATGACCCCTTGTCCTTTCCTTTCCTTTTCTTGACCTCGATTGAAAATGTCATGAGTTCAAGGAAAGATGTGAAGGAGAATTAGGGCTTAGAGAGACGACTGCAGTGTTTGTCATTATGTGACAGCGGGTGTGATTGATGTGAGCTGTGGTTAAAAACTACAAAGTTCAGGGGCCCATTGCACAAAACTAGGTTAAGGATTAAGCGGGATATGTTGGTTATCCTGGCTCAACTTATCCGGATCCGGTTGCACAAAAGCAGGATAGGGGGCAGTAGGATATGTTATAAGTTACCATGGAGATTTATTCTGTGGAGTTAGCCTGGTCTCGAGCAGGCTAAGTTCCAGGATCTATTTAATCTCATCTCTTATCTCAGTCAGCAGTCACCACAAACGGAAACCAATAGTTATTCCACTGCACACTACACATTGTTATCACATAACTAGACCCACTGATGATTATTTAAGCGTTTGTGATCATTAATTTCAATCATTTTGGATAAATGATGATTTTAGATGATGTTGCAATCATTAGATCATTTACAGTTTCCCATAGACTCTAAGGCTATATATAAAAAATGGAATATTAGGGCCCCAGAGAAAAAAAAAAGACTGAGAATAAAGTCATAAGTTTACAAGAATAAAGTCATAATATTGTAACCGTTGTTTTAGAGGAGAGTTGTTAAAATGAGGCCATGGAGCATTTCATGGTTGTACTTCAGTATAGGTTTCACAAACAAGGAGATACTTCATCTTTTGGCACATCAGCATCACATAGTCAAGTATCAGGACAAAAAGAATGCTTTTTTCTTCCTCAGTGTGGCCTAATACTCTGTTAGTATATAATACACATCCCATATAAATATAAATACACAAAGTGTAACATTATGTTCTTTTATTGAATAAGGATAAATTAAAACAGGTAAACCATCAGCTCCTTTCAAAACTGAAGTCACACAGTGACTCTACAAGATAAAAGCACAGAATCAAAGCATATTATACAACACAAGGATAAACACATTCAAAGGTCTGTATATAATACACCCCATGTCTGCACAATGGAAATAAATGCAGGACAAATCCATACACATCAAATGAATGGATGCAGTAGCCTCCTGCAAGTCTGTATACACACAGTATACAGCACAATCATCATAAGAGCCCAATCAATTTAAATTAAATAAAAACAAATTCCTCTGCCACTGCAGGACATATTTAACTTAAATTTAGAGCATGCATATTAACTAAAATAATTTAACACATATTGGTCCTCACCAGCCGACCACTGTACGTCAATCAAGAAGGAAGATTGGGGATTGTCCCAGTCCATGGCTGGTGGCACTCTGGGGCCCTCTCTTCCTCAGGCAGGCCACATTGTGGAGGACAGCACGAGCCACAGTAATGTCACATGCCCTCAAGGGCTGACCCTTATCTGTGCAGACACTGAAAGTGCCTTCAGGAGGCCAAAGGTCATTTCCACGCTGGCTCTGGTCCTGGCATGGGCATGGTTGTAGGCCTGCTGTGCTTTCTGGGGTCTGTGAATGGTCTGGGAATATGGCTGGCAGGCATACCCCTGTCTCCCAGCAACACACCAGAGAATTCACCTGTCAACACAAAATCTCATCATTACAACCTCATAAACAAGTGACATTCTTGACACACATGATGTAAAAGTGGTTATTAATAGAGTTGTGTGGCTCACCTCGTGATAGGCGCTGATAGATTTCAGAGGTCCGAAAGACTCTGGAGTCATGGACCGAGCCAGGCCATTTGCCACAACTATTCACAAAATCCACCTCATGGGCACCTGAGGGATTTCATCCTGATGTGTGTGCAGTCCAGTGCACCGATGACATTGGGAAACCTGTAACACAAAGTAATGAGTATCCTACTATGACTGTTAACAGTTGTCCTGTAATTTGTAGATGCTCTTACCTGCAGTCCTATAGAACTCCTCTTTGATGTCACAGAGTCTTCTGTGGCCAGGAAAGATGAAGACATCTGACAGTGCTTTGATAGCCAGACACACACTATTGTGCGACAAATTGTGGCCTTGTTTAGTTGTTCTGCATCCCCACTGAGTACAGGAAGCCCCACTTGCAAAAAGCGCAAGGCCACATTTGCTCCACACTCAGTGCAAGGAAAGACAATGAAGTCAGTGAGCAAGCGACCATGGGTCCTTTGAAAGGCGCTATATAAATTAAAGTTATTATTATTAGCTCATCTATTTATCAAAGAGTTATACAGTCTGGTGGAGTTACATTTACACAATTTCACTCATATCTGCAGTCCATTTCAATTAAAAATTCAACTGATTCAAAATCAGAGTACAACTGCATAGATGTGAATTAACTATTTGGATTGTAATTGTGATGTTTCAGCGAGCGCTGGTGCGTAATTGTGCAACTTACGCATTCCAGGC